>LPNX010567533.1:216453-405956 GCA_001517045.1 Pseudotsuga menziesii
TTAGGTGTTAGTCAGATCTGGCTCAGCTAGACACAGATCAGGAATTGATGGACTCTCCATCAGTTGATTTCACTTGATTCCATGAGTAATTGCACCCCCCTGGGCTAGATGGCCTGTAAATTGTATATATCCAGGCACAGCCTCCTCTTCCAAGCTAGTTAGAACTGGGATTGAGGTGCTGTTGCTCTTGTACTGTATTATTTTTTCATTCTAGAATAAATAAGCTTTGGAGGAAATATCTATGGTGTAATGCTCTTCATGTGTGGATTTTGATTGTCAAATGCTTATGAGGTATAATCTGCTTTTGTTTATCATTGCTTTGCTGGTTAATTGTTGGCCTTGAAGGAGAGAGCTCCCTCCTATTAGGGTAAGATTTTATTCTAGTTTGATTTATGCTCTTACTACTACTTGTTCCAGATCTATTGGATTTTTATGTATTTTAAGTTTAATTTCATGCTTTCCAATCATCTCTTTCGGCAGCACCTATGTTTTAACCATCTGTTTGTGCAAGGATTTTTTAGTTGCAGGTGATCTCGCTGGTAGAAGAGGTTGAGCTGGTTTGAATATTCCTCATATTTAGTATCTTATGAATGAAATAGTCCCTTAGTGTTCCACCAAAGTAGAATCCAAATCCCAACATTCCTGGGCTTCAAACAATCTTTCTCTCTCCTCCTCCTTTAAAAATTATTAAACTTTCCTAAAACTAGTTAATTTAAAGGTTTATTTTTAATCTGATCTATCTCATTAAGAAAAACACACATAGATATAATTAGCAATATCCCTTTCAATTTCTAGATCTTAGTTTCATTGTGCACATAAAGTTCAAATTCAAGAGATCTAGCTAAATTGCCTTAGTTTCGCAAGTAGTTTATTGAAAAATCCATAGCTTGCTGTTAAGGTAGTTTCATTTGCGGTTCAATAATTTCAATATTCTGCAATATCAGTGCTTTTAATTGGATGCACAAACAGCAAGCCAATATCCCAAGGAAATCTTGCTTTCCTTGGTTCCCTGTTCACCGTTTTAGCTAGTTTAATTTCATCATTTTTTGAGATAAAGTAGGTTGACCCAAAGGTAATCTTAAAGTGATTTTGGGAATTTTTTATTCTAACTTGCTCACTTTCATTTATCAGTTCTTACAGAGAATAAAGGAAGCTTCTGTCCAAAGTGGCTTTTGGAGCGCTCAAATCCCCCCAGGGGTCTCTCTTTTGTCACATAATTTGTAAATTTTTTGTATAAACTGTAATATCTTGGTTACAGCCTGTATAAGGACCAAGAAAGCTCTGTTTTATCAATGCTTTGATATTGTAACCTCTGTAATAAAATCATCCTTTGAATAGGCTCTTTAGAGCCCATTCCCCATCCCCCCTGGGGGGATTCGCGTCGGTGCCATTTTCGTCGTTTTCTGCTTATTTCCTTTTACTAGTATTGATATGATTTGCAGGGTAGTATATTTGATCTTGTTGTTAATTCCATATTCCATATATTACTTTCAAAAGTAATCATAATACTTACCCCATGATTTCTCGAGTGACCCGAAAGGGGAAAGAGATTCGTGGTAGGATTAATCAGAAAACCAGATTTGTGTAGTTGTTTTATTTTTTCTATCATTTGTTTATCAGCAGCTTTAAAATTAACCCCTCCTCGATTCCCTTATTGAGATCCACTTGAATCGAAAGAGGTTCTTGGAGGCTTTTCTTTTAAACAAGAACACATCTCTTAAAAACTTATTAAAATTTACAAAACTCCAGTGTGTATGCTCTGCACTTGGCTATGGTTCGTTCGATCATTCAAGATGTATCAAAAGCACTTGGGTGACTAGCATAATTAGGACTCACCCTCCCCAATTAACAAACCATCAGGTGAAAATCCAACACCTCGATCAAACCTTTACGGTGGCAAAATACCCAAAGGAAGTGGGAACCTACTGAAAAGTGACCTCGGGGCACCGATCTATATCACACCCTAATGGGTGCGTTATGAACATAGCCCCAGAGACTCCATTTCAGCCTAGATATTCCTTGCGGGTAGCCGTATAGGTTTTGTTTTGGACATACTCCAAGTACTCTCGGGTATATCTGGAGTCCCCCTTTTAGCCTAATTTAATCAATCCATACTTCAATTTTAACTTAAAACATACCAAGATGCAATCGCAAAACATTCCCTCCAAGCACATGCAAGCACATTGATCTCTTTGATTTGACTCCATTATTAAGGCACTAGTCATTTTTGCTTCATATATATATTGTTTATCAGCTTTGTGCTTTCGTGTGTTATTTTCGTATCTTGTCATCTTCAATTGTTTATAGTTAAAATATTCAAACTCCTAAGTAACTGATTCAATTTAACATCACCACACTAAGAAATCATCCTTAGTAAACTTAATAGGGTCTACCCCCCTTGGCTCCGTTAGGAGTTGAGCCTAAACAAAGGAGTCAAGAACAAGGTGACAGCCTTGACTCGAGACTTTCCCCCAAGGACACACCGAGTGGCTTGAATATTTCTGCCATGTGATCCAGGTGTGTGAAAAGGCGGAAACAATACCTATCCACAAATTTATATTAAAAAAGTGTTTAAGACCTATATGGTATTTCAAATTTAAAGAAATTTCATTGGCTAACACATGATGACATGGAATTTGAGTTAAAGTTAAAAGGCCCATTTTGAGTTTAAATTTCCTCTAATGTGTGATTGCAGTTTCTCATCCTCTCCTAAATCCATATCAGGAATGATATCCATTCCGGTGTTGGCTTGTTGTTGCATCCTGAAAGTCTCCACAGAAATTTCCAGGGATGTTGGTTCTTGTGTAGCAACATCCTGTTTTACTTCCTCATATTCCTGTTGTTGGGGATCCATTTCCATTATCTCTATGTCACAAGATGGTTCAGGAGTCATGGTGCAAATTTCTTTGTTAAATTCCAGAATGTTTTCAATCCCTGGTTCTTCTTCCCCCATTTAGGTGGAAATTCGAACAAGAATATTCAAGGATGTTGGTTCTTGTGTATCAGCGTCCTGTTCAACCTCATCATCATTCTGCTACTAGAGTTCCATTCCTATTAATTTTGTGTCCTGAGAAGGTTCAGGGGTCACAGTGCAGACTTCTTCAACCAAATCAGGAGTAACCTCATCCTTTGGTTCATCTGTCCCGATCTGGGTGGCAATTTCAATAGGAATATTCAAAGATGTTGGTTCTTGTGTATCAGCATCATGTTTATTTGCTACTTTATTTTGCTAGAGTCTCTATTGGGGAGCCTCACCATCTTTCCAATTAGGTTGTCCTTGTTCTTCCACAGCTGTAGGTGCGGGCTGTTGTGTTATGAAGGCATGAACTATGACCTTGTAACTTGACTCATTAAAGATTTCTCCACACACAAGGCAAACCAATTTTTCTTCCTCATCACCAACATCAGCAGGAGCTGATCACTCTAATTGGTCTACATCTTCAACAAATGTGTGCATCTTCCTTTCACTCTGTTTCCTGCATGCTTCCTTCCAGTTTTCTAATTCCTTTTGGACTGATTGTACTTCCTCCTTTAATAGCCCATTTTCATATAGAAGTCCTTCAATTTGAGGTTCTTCTGCAGATGGTTCTTGTGGGGCATAATTTTATTTGGGTCTCAAAATGGGGAACTCGATTTGTGCCTCTAGGGTCTCCCATATTTCCCGTGCTACTTCTGCTGCTGTAACTGACCTGGTTCTTTTTTGTCTTATTGGTGGTGATGCCTGTATTTCATCTTTTGATCTCCTTCTTTTTCTCTGTGGTGCTATAACTTCCATATTTGCGGCTGATGTAGAAGGGATATCCTCTCTTTCAAAATTTTCTTGTTCTTCCTCAATTAGGGTTCCTCCCCATTCAGGGGAATATTCAATGGTCAAACCTCCATATTTTCTTCTATTATCATAGCTCTAACATCTTCGGTTCAATCGTCGCAGCATCTAATGCTGCTCCAGTTTCAGCCTCTGCTATCAGAGCTGCCCTATTATTTAGTCTTTCCACGGGGTTTTCTTGTACATTCTCTCCCAATTGTTCTACTTGATCTCCTAGCTGATACTTTGATCCAGTCTCATTCCCTCCCCCAACTAAATTGGAGGGACTCCAAACCTCCTGTTGCGCTACACTTCCCCCCAACTATGGATTGGCAGGCTCTTCTTGGTTTTGAACAGGACCCATAAGTACAGATACTTCTATTTCCTCTTCTATTGGAACACCATGAAAAAGAACAGGTTCCTGAACTTGACCTGTAACTTGCTCCCAAGATTGGTTTTGTTGAGCAAGGGCCCATGAAATTATTAATTTAATAAGGCCATGGTGGGTAAGGGAAGAAATTGGATTTTTTGTGGTTTGGACAAACCTCGCCATATGATGTAAATAATTGAATAAATAAAATGGAATGTTTATCTAGGCCTTGTGACGGAGATAAGATAATAATGTTAGAATAATCAACCCATAGTTAACTACCTTAGACATTAATTAATCCATTTTTGTCTTATTTTCCTAGTTTCGAATATTCCACTCTATGCAAGTTTTCTTCCACATGTCCTAGAAGTAAAAATTGCTAAAATCAAGTCATGGAGCACTTAGGAAACCTCCTAGAATCCATATTTAACATATCTTCTTTATTCCAGATCCTCCCTAGTGCATGTCTGCTTTTTCTGCTTTATTTCTTGCTTTACTGAGTTTTATGGCAAAAGGGAAAGTAAGACTAGCTGCAGTTTACTTGTTTTTTGCCCTCATCATCCTCCATTATTTTCTCCTAATAAAAGAATGTATGAGTTGTATTTCCATCACCTACTAGCTTGCCTACTTGAATTTTCCAATCCATGAGCTCCTAGGTAGATTTGGAAACTGCTTTATGCACCTATGGGGGATTTGACTAGGTTTAGTAAGCCTGCTTTTGACTATTTCGAATGGCATCCTTATGCATTCAAATATCTCATGTAATTTTTTATTGCAGCAGCCTATGACTTCACAAGGTTGGCTATTGTACACTTATTCAATACATATTAGTGTTATGTTCCAATTTCAGTCTCCTTTGTGTGTAAATTTGTATGTTTGATTAGTAATTTTGTGAGTGCAATTGATCTATCACCTGGGTTCGATTTCCACATGGTATTAGAGCCTTTGTAGATCGATTTCTCTCCTTCCATATTTCTATTGCAGGTTCGACATATTGACTGGGAGCTATTCTGCTGATTGAAGGGACAATGTCTGAGCTATGGATCAATCTTGGAAGATCATCTTGACTCCATTTAATTTCTTTGAATGGAAAGCAGATATGGAGATATTTTTGAGAGCGAAAGGTCTCTATAGAGTGACTAAAATAGATACCAATGCAGCTACAGAGAAAATTAAATGGCACAACAGGAGGGATGAGGCTTATGGTCTCTTGTGTCTGAGCATATCAAGAGACCTCCTCTTCCATCTTGATGGATTGAAATCACCAAATGAAGTATGGGAGAAGCTTGTAGATATTTTTGGTAAGACAGATGAGATGAGATGACATCAAATTGAGAATGAAGTGATCTCCTTGATTCCCAGCATCTTTGAATCCCTACAACTCTACTTTTCCAAGTTTAAAGCCCTTGTTTTGCAGTTAAAACAGTGTGGAATTGAAAAGAAGGAGGAGAAACTAGTTTTGGCCATACTCTTGAAGCTTGGACCTAACTATTCAGTGTTTTTTTTTACCTTCCATGCCACCAAGTTGACAGCTCGATCCCGGAAGATGCCTAAACTTGCAGAGTTCATGGAATCCCTCACACAAGAACAAGATAAAATGGTGATGATGGGAACCATAAAACCTTCCAAAGACCAAGCTCTGTTGCTGGAGATTTGAGGGTGTATTCAAATGGAAAGAAGAAAGCTAAGAAGCCACCTGAGCAGAAGAGATATGAGAACAAGTCTCAGGAGGAGCCCCAAGGCTCCAAGAAGAACTTCCAGAAGAAGAAGAACAAAGAAGAAATGAGAAAGTGTGCATACTATAGTAAGGGATTTCATCCTGAAAGCTCCTGCATGAAGAATAAAATTGACATGCTAACCCAACTCCTGGAGAAGAATAACATCTCCCTTCCTGATAGATTAAAGAAGAGGGAAGGAGGATCAAATTTAGAAGATAGAGAGAGAGTTCATGCATTGGTTGCTGGCACATCAAGCTCACCTAGCTTCATCATAGACTCTGGAGCTTCAAAACATATGGTTTCAACCAAGGAGGCATTATCCTCTCTTGCCATGTCGAAAGGTCCACCAATAGTGCTGGGAGATGACTCTCTCACTGACAATTTGGGAAAAGGAATGATTGATCTTGACCATGTTAAGTTCAGCAATGTATTGTATGTTCCAGGTCTTGCCTCTAACCTCTTGTCATTGTATCAGATGACCCACACAAGGTCTCCAAATAAGGTCATATTCTCCCTTGATGATGTTGGGATCATGGAGATCTCGAGTGGTAAAGTCATTGCAAAAGGAGTTGTAGATCACACTTCGAAGGTATACTGGTTTTCACATTTTCTACCCTACTCAAACCCCTCTACTCTTTTGATTCATGCTAATGAGGTAAGAAATATTTGGCATGAAATATTTGGCCATCTTAACTATAAGTATCTTTCTGATCTAAGTGAAGAATAAATGGTCATAGGGTTACCAAAGATTAAGTTTTCCAAGGGAGTTTGTCAAGGTTGTGTCCTAGGAAAACACCCAGAGCATAAATTTGAGAGAGCTAGTCATGAGAGAACCTCTGCACCTCTTGATTTGATCCACAGTGATGTTTCTGGTCCATTCCCTCATATGTCAATGAGTCAGGCCAAATATGCATTAAATTTCATAGATGACTTTTCCAGGTACTATTGGGTTTACTTCCTGAAGAATAAGTCTGAATTTTTTGGCCTCTTCAAAGTATTTAAGGCTTTGGTTGAAAACCAGTCTAGGAGGAAACTCAAGATCCTTAGATATGATAATGGTGGTGAGTATGTCAAGTCTAAGTTCATTCAATATTGTGAAGATGAAGGTATTCAGATGCAGCATTCAATCCCTTACACACCACAGCAAAATGGTGTTGCTGAGAGAAAGAACAGATCACTGAAAGAGATGGAAACCTGTATGTTGGAGGCTAAGACTTTGCCACCAAAGTTTTGGGCCGAGGATATAAACTGTGAATCTTATATCTAAAATAGGGTTCCTCATAAATATCTTGATGGTATGACTCCTTTCAAAGCATGGAGTGGGCACAATCCAGATGTGACCCATTTCAGGATTTTTGGCTCAAGGGCTTGGGCTAGAATTCCAACAGAAAAGAGGAAGGCTTTGCAGCCCCAAAGCCAAGAGTGTCTATTTGTTGGGTACTCTGAAGATTCAAAAGGGTGAAAGCTGATCAATTTGAGCACAAACAAATCCTTCATTGAAAGGAGTGTTCAGTTCCAAGAAGAGCCTTTAGCAACAGTTGAAGTTGGAGAGTCTTCTTCACCACCAGAACCATTGAATGTAAGTGAAGAGACAAATGAGTTTTATTATTATGATATGTCTAATAATGGTGATTTAATTGCATATCCTAACAATCCTACAAGACCAAAATGGGCAACAAATACCATTCATGCAACTAGGGAACTAGCTGGAAATCCTGGTGATCCTAGGAGGACTATATCTCAGTTTGAGAGTGCCCTGAGGATGAAAGACCCTTTCTTTGTAGAGAAATACTATATAATGGTTGAATCAGACCCATAGACATATGAACATGCATCCATGAAAGAATAATTTATCTCACTCCAGAAGAACAACACTTGGGAGTTGGTTGATCTTCGCCCAGGGATGAAGCTAGTTCAATGTAAGTGGGTTTTCAAAACTAAGTTTGCTATTGATGGTTCACCTTTTAAATATAAGGAAATATTGGTAGCCAAGGGATACTCACAGGTACATGGTATTGACTACAATGAGACCTTTGCACCAGTGGCAAAGATGGACTCCATCAGGCTAGCCTTAGCCATTGCAGCTTCGAAGTAGTGGGAGGTACATCACATGGATGTGAAGTGTGCTTTCCTAAATGGAGATATTACTGAAGAGATTTACATGCAGCAGCCTCAATGGTTTGTTACTAATACATATTTTGTGTGCAGGCTAAATAAATCATTGTATGGGCTTAAGCAAGTCCCCAAGGCTTGGTATGCCAAGATTGATGGCTTTCTGCTGTAATTGAGCTTTGTTCGATGCAAGTCTGATCCAAATGTTTATTTGAAGCTGATTCATGGTTCTTTGATGATTATTTTCTTGTATGTGGATGACATTTTTATTACAGGAAGCTCAAAGAAAGAAACTGCCTCCTTGAAGGATGCAATGAACCATGCATTTTCTATGACTGATTTGGGGTTGTTGAGCCAATTTTTGGGTCTCGAAATTGCTCAATCCCAACATGGAATAAAAGTACATTAGTCCAAGTATGCTTTGGATTTGCTGAAAAATTTCAACATGAAATATTGCAATCCAAGAAAGACTCTCTTCCTTTCAGGAGTTAAGCTTGAAGAAGTAGGTTCTTCTCCTATGGCAGATAGTACACTGTATAGACAACTGATTAGGTGTTTGATGTACCTTACACAAACTCGACATGATATTTCTTATGTAGTAAGTGTGGCTTTAATATACATGGATCAGCTTCATGAGATCCATTGGAGAGCATACAAAAGGATCCTTAACTTTGTTCAGGGAACAAGAACTCATGGGATCTTCTACAAAGCTAAATCTGATCTTGATTTGATTGGGTTTACTGATAGTGATTGGGCAGGTGACAACACAGATAGAAATTCAACATCAGGATATGTGTTCATGCTTGCTGAAATACCAATCAGCTGGTCAAGCAAGAAATAGAGTGCCATTGCACTCTCATCTACAGAAGCAAAGTACATAGGAGTTGTAAATGCAGCAACTCAATGTTTATGGTTGCAGGGGTTACTTGGTGAGTGTGGCTTCGAATCAGAGTTCTAAACTATTATCTATTGTGATAATCAGAGCACCATTTGAATCTGCAATGATCCAGTTTATAGACAGAGAACCAAACACATTGAGATCCATATGCACTACATCAAACAGCTTGTGCATGATGGCACCATCTACCTACTCTTCTGTGCATCTTCAGAACAAGTAGATGACATCTTCACCAAAGTTTTTTGTGAGAAGACATTCAAAAATATCAAATCACTACTGGGGATTACTGATCATGCTGTGAAGCATGATTGATGACAAGATTTTCAAATCTTGTTTTACTGTCCATGTTTAAGGGAGGATTTTCCCACTGGGTTTTTGCCTCTTTCCTTGGTTAAATGGACATGCAGTATGTAAAGGGTGACTAAGAATTATTGCTAGTCCCTATAGTCTTATGATATTTACTCATAATTTTGGATTAAGAGGGGGTGTTAGAATAATCAACCCATAGTTAGCTACCTTAGACATTAATTAATCCATTTTTGTCTTATTTTCCTAGTTTCCAATATTCCACTCTATGCAAGTTGTCTTCCACATGTCCTAGAAGTCAAACTTGCTAAAAATGAGTCATGGAGCACTTGGGAAACCTTTTGGAATCCATATTTAGCATATCTAATTTATTCCAGATCCTCCCTAGCGCATGTCTATTTTTTTTGCTTTATTTCCTGCTTTACTGAGTTTTATGGCAAAAGGGAAAGTAAGACTAGGTGAATTGACTTGTTTTTTTCCCTCATCATCCTCCATTATTTTCTCCTAATAAAAGCATGTATGAGTTTTCTTTCCATAACCTATTATCTTTCCTACTTGAATTTTCCAATTCGTGAGCTCCTAGGCAGATTTGGAAACTGCTTTATGCACCTATGGGGGATTTGACTAGATTTAGTAAGCCTGCTTTTGACTATTTCGAATGGAATCCTTATGCATTCAAATCTCTCATGTAATTATTTATTGCAGAATCCTATGACTTCAAAAGGTTGGCTAGTGTACACTTATTCAGTACAGATTAGTGTTATGCTCCAATTTCAGTCTCCTTTGTGTGTAAATTTGCATGTTCGATTAGTAATTTTGTGAGTGCAATTGACCTATCACTTGGGTTCAATTTACACAAATAATTGAAATTCAGAGTGATACCATTTGATACCTACCTTCACAGGTGATATGCTTCTTGAGGAAAATTTCTACTTGATTCCATGGCCGAGGCAGTGATTGCACGCTATCCCCCTCTGTGACGATTGAATGTGCTCCCCTTCCCTGAGAAAATCCTATACTGCTATAGGATTGGGGGTTCTTTTTCCAAACCAAGCTCTACCTGCCTAAGGAAGGCAAGTGACCTCATCCACTATTGCTTCATAGAGTTCAATATGTAACCCCCAAACCTCTGAGTGGGTTTCCGTAAGGTTCAAGGTGAATTGTAGAGTTGCCTCATGATGAAACCCATTCAAAAATTGGAAGAATTTAGTCTATCCAATAGCTTGAAAAATAGTGAAAACTTGGGCATTTCTTCTAAGTTCTTGCATGTTTGGAGTTACATTCCAAGCTGGAATCCCCATGTTTTTTTCCTTCAGAAGTGTGTTGCAGTCCAACAGATTACAAATCCGGACAATGGAGGTTAAAGCATAGAGTATGCATGAACAACTGAGAGTGGAGTTGGGTAAATTAGGAAAGTTTAGAGCATCGGATTATTTAAAATTTATCCCAAATTAAGAAAGGTGGTGGTTATCAGGTAACATCAATGGTCATTAAGTCGCATGAGTGGATGGGTAACAATATGGAGGTGTAATAATGGGCACAGAAAAGAAGGTATGATTAATATTGTCAGATCTAGTTAATACTTAATCAAGTAGATAATCAAAAACATACCTTCAAAAATACGCGATGGATGGTGACCTTTGGAGAATAGTAGAGCGTGTGAAGTGCAACCATTTAAGTGTAATCATTATTGTAGGTATTTTGTAATGACCTTTTGTGCCGGAAAACCAAAACCATGATGTCAAATTGGTTAGAAACATGATGAATACTGGAGTATAAATCAGAATCGTCGATGTCAGGATTCAAAGCCAGATCTGGAGGATTCGCTAACCACGGTTGCAAATAATTCTTCCAATAATGGAGGATTCACAGCCGTAGATCATAGAGAAATCAAACAGTTTAGCAAATTCGCAGCCTTGGATTATATAAAAATCATCCAATTGTGGCAGAGTCGTAGCTGCCAAAAAAGGTGAAAGTGGACAAAAGTAAAACAATGTCGTAGCTGCTAGAATCAGAAAAAAAGATTTAAGCTGATGGAAGTTGACGGTGTTGCAGCTACATGGAACAGGATAAAGGTGAAAAGTTGCGGTGTTGCAGCTATACGAAATGGGATAAAGGCGTAATTTCTACAGTGTTGCAGCTACGCGGAATGAGATAAAGGCAGAAAATTTACGGTGTTACAGTTGCACAAAATGAGATAAAGGAAGAAATTTTACGGTGTTGCAGCTGCACGGAACGGGATAAAGGTGGAAAGCTACGGCATTGTAGCTATGTGAAATGGGATAAAAGCAGAAGTTTTACGGTGTCGTAGCTACACGAAATGGGATAAAGGTGGAAATTTTACGGTGTTGCAACTACACGGAATGGGATAAAGGTAGAAATTTTACGGTGTTGGAGCTGCGTAGAACAAGATAAAGGTGGAAAGCTACGATGTTGCAACTGCGTGAAATGGGATAAAGGCAGAAGTTTTATGGTGTCACAGCTGCAATAGATTTATTCAAGGAATTTTCTTCTGGTGTAGGAAGTTACAGAAGGACAACCCTGGTCAATAGGCCCGATGATGACCACCGCTCCTTAGGCGCTTCCCTGCACATTTTATTTAAAAAAAAAATGAATCAAGTGCAAACGAAAAAGATAACAATAATAGTAAAAAAAAAGAAATCAGTATTGATTTATTTATGTACAAAAATTCATGTACGATTTATAGCGATAACTAAGGATTGATAGGGGTAGAAAAAAATTATTTCCCTTGTTCTAATTGATAGTCTGGATCAGCTGCAATCTGTGAAATGAATGCATCCTTTGAAATGGGCTTATGGTACAGTCGAAGCCTGTGACCATTAGCAAACAATGGTGCATGATTCTCATCAATGGTTACCAAGAAGACCATACCATTATCAAATAATATGTCCACCAGGTATGGGCCCAACCACCTTGTGTGTAATTTATCCTTGAAGTCCCTTTTGAATCTTGAATCGTATAATAATGCCCAGTCTCCCTCATAGAAGACTTTATTTTTGATGAATCGGTCATGCCAATTGGATCTTTGTTACTGGATTAATACTGTCTAATCCACAACAGCTAAACGGTTCTCATCAAGTTCATTCAATTGATTCAATATTCTCTTCTGAGCTTCAGTTACATCCAAGTTCACCTCCGTAGCCGTCTTCAAAGTCTTAATTTCAAATTCAATCAGGAAGACAACATTTTTCCCATATACGAAGTCATAAGGAGAAAAACCCGTAGTATTGTGCCAAGTAGTACGATATGCCCACAATGCTTCTGAAAGTCTATCAGCCCAATCTCTACGATGGCTCTTGACCATCTTGGTAAGGATATCTTCAATAAATTTATTAGTGCTTTCCACCTGGCCATTGGATTGGGGTTGGTATGGTAAATCTATCCTATGTTGAATATGGTACTTTCATGGTAGAGATTCAAATTGATGCAACACAAACTGCGGTCCTCCGTCGGTAACCACTTCCTTGGGTACCCCGAAACGAGTGAAGATTTCACCATACAAGAAATCGATCACAGCCTAGTCATTAGCTTTCACCAGAGCCACAGATTCTACCCATTTCGTCATGTAGTCGTTACATACCAAGATGTAGGCTTTTTGCTTGGAATGAGGGCTGATAGAACCAACAAAATCTAAGGCCCACCTATCAAAGGGTTCAACCACCAATTGTGGTTGAAGAGGCATTTGATCTAATTTATTGTGATGGCCCATCCTCTAGAAGCTATCACAAGACTGGACATATTTTTTCGCATCCCTAAAAAGGGTCGACCAATAGTAGCCCATTCTTAGTGCTTTGTGTCAAGTCCTCCTATCTACAAAATTCCCTCCACAAGGCTCATCATGGCAGGCCTTCAAAATATGGAATATTTCATCTTCTCTTACACACCTTCTGATCTCAAGATCAGGGCCTGTGTAGAAGAGATGACCATCTATCCAACAATACCTAGCACTTTTTTGGATAATTTTCTTGTTTTCTCTTTTGGATAAATGTTTTGGAATATTTCCTGCAGCCAAGTAGTTAGCAACATCTGCATACCAAGGGGAGTGAGCTGAAACTGCAAATAAGTGTTCATTTAGAAAAGAGTCCTCAACAGGAAAATTATCATCACTATTAGTAAAATGGGATAAGAAATCAGTGACAACATTTTCTCTTCCAGGCCTGTCTATAATGGTAATATCAAATTCCTACAATAATAACAGCCACCTAGTTACCTTGGCATTGGTTATAGGTTTATTCATTAGATATTTGATGGCTGAGTGGTTAGTGTGCACAAATGTAGGATATCGAGTGATATAATGTCAAAATTTGTTAATGGAGTAAACAATAGCTAAAAAATCCTTCTCGGTAACAGTATAATTAAGTTTAGTAGGGGCTAAGTTTTTACTAATATAATAAACTGCATAAGGTGCTTGACCATCCTACTGTCCTAAAACGGTTCCAATGGCAATATCAAAAGCATCTGAAGAAATGTGAAAAGGCAAGGTCCAATTGGGTCCTCTTACGATGGGAGTTGTGGACAACTTCTCCTTAAGTTTAATAAATGATTTCTAGCATGCCTCATTCCAAATAAATTGCACATCCTTTATTAATAGTGAAAACAAAGGAGAGGCAAGTTTGGAAAAGTTTTCTATAAATCTTCGGTGATATCCAGCATGCCCCAAGAAACTTTGCATTTATTTTTTATTTACAAGAATAGGTATATTTTTTATTACCTTGATTTTTGAGGGATCCACCTGGATGCCATCAACAGAGATGAAATGCCCCAACACCACTCCTTCATTCATCATCATATGGCACTTTTCAGTGCTTAAAGAGAGTTGTGTCTATTCGCAGCGAGTTAAAACCTTTTCCAAATTTTTCAATGCTTCTTCAAAATCTCTGCCATAAGGAGTAAAATCATCCATAAAAATTTCCATGCTATCATTAACTAATTCTGAAAATATGCCATTCACAACTCTTTGAAATGTTGCTAGTGCATTGCATAAGCCAAAGGGGAGCACTCTGTATGCAAAAGTTCCCCAGGGACAGGTGAAGGTAGTTTTATCCTAGTCTTTAGGAGCAATATGGATTTGATTGTACCCGTTAAACCCATCCAGGATTAAGGAGAAGAACTTCTTCCCAAATAAGGTGTCAAGTACTTGATCGATTAAAGGAATGGGAAAATGATCTTTCTGTGTTGCCTTGTTCAACTCTCTATAGTCCACATAGACTTTCCATTTACCATTCTTCTTGGGTACTATTACGAGTGGAGACACCCACTCACTGTCTGAAATGGGATATATAAATCCTGCTTCCAAGAGCTTTTGGATTTCTTCCTTCACTATGTCCCTAATATTGGGGTTCATTCATCGTTGAGGCTAGCACATAGGTCGGGAGTCACTTTTGATATAAATATGATGGCTGCACAGATTAGAGGGAATACTCCTCATGTCTATGTACTCCCAGGAAAATGCCCCCTTGTGTTGTTTTAAGATACTGATCAGGCGCTTTTGTTCATCTAGGGAAAGGCTAGGATTAATATTCAGGGTTTTTCTAGACTCTATATCGATAGGAACACTTTTCAAATTTTTCAATGCTGGAACTATATGAGTGTCACTGACTAATGCCTCTTCTGTGAGATTTTTTTGTTCCTCCTCACCTAGAGTAGTATTCAGGATCTGATAAATTTTCTTATTGACAGAAGTGGGTTCACTGATGAAATTATTAATGGTGTCATATTCAGTTTCATCTTTAAAAGTTAAGGCCTTCCCTATTGTTAATAATGGTTGAACACCATCTTCTTCCTCTAGCTCCATCCATAACGGAGTTTCAGCTTCTAAGCTCGGTCGAGCTGGAGGATAGAGAGTGAGGTTGTTTATCTCGGTGCCATATGATATGGTCATAGACCTAGATTGGTAGCTGATGCAAGCATCAACTGTAGCTAACCAGGGTCTTCCTAGGATCAATGGGTGTCCTCCTAGTTGTGAATTAGGTTGTAAAACCAAGAAGTCAGAAGGGTACTCCCATGAATCAACTGAGATGATGAGATCATCCAAAATTCCTTTAGGTTTAATAGTGGATCTATCTGCCAGTTCTAAAACGATGGGGGTTGGCCTAAGATTATTGAGCCCATTTTTTCTTATAGTTTCAATAGTCATAATGTTAATTGTTGCTCCTAATTCTACCAGTACGTTGGGTATCTGTGTCTACCCAATCTGCACAGTGACAGTGGGAATCCCAGGTTTGTCGTATTTTTCCAAGAGGGTTTTCCCATTATTAATGTAGATAGCTTCCCTATGACATGAATAGTGGGGGGATCCCTAGGTTTCCTTCCTGGTTTCCTTGTACACAGGTCTCGAAAAATTCTAGCATAGATGGGTACATCTTGGAGGGCCTGAAGGAGGGAAATTTTAACATAAATATTTTTTAGCTCTCCTAAGAGGTTAAACTGAGGTTGTCCCACTACCTTTGGTAACATTAATCTTTCAGGGTACGGTGGTTCCCTAATCAGCGGGGTAGGTTGTGTGTCAATAGATGTATCATTCTGTGTTTCAGCCGGCATATTAGTAGGATGTTCAGCATCTTCAATAATGGGGGTCACTGCCTTGGATAAATATTATGGATTCATCCCTTCTTCATGAACAGAGGATGGAACATTCTCAATGATCAAAGGCTCCACTACCTTTCCTTATCATAAGAGGATATCATTGCAGGGTACAGGGGTAAGGGAGTAAGCATGCATGTTGACAGTCTCAAACTGATGGACTGCTTTATTATTTGGGTTAGGTTTAGGTTGAGCAGGAAGCTGAGGTAGTATCAACATATTGGGGACAACATTGTTCTAGAGTTGTAGCTGCGACTGCTGATAAGGATGAGGATATTGAATAGGGTATGGCTGTTGAGAAAATGGTTGATGTGGAAGCTGTTGAGAGGGTTGATTATGGGGAAATTGGTTCTCTGAATGGAAATTCCTCCATCCAGGAGACCAAGAGTTTGGTTGGTTTGGTGGCTATGGTGGCTGAGCCCAGAGGTTCCATGAGTTAAAATTTTGCATTGAAGGTTGAGAGGGGTACCATTGAGGATGAAAATAAGATGAAGGGAATTGTGTATTCATATGCTACATATGATTCCAATTATTCATGTTATTCAAAAATGGAAATGAGTCTGGATTCATACCTTGATTTTGAGGCTGCCAGGGCTTCTTTTGTGTAATAAAGTAGGCTGGTTACACCTCTGGAGTTGATGCCTACAAAACAACCTTCACTTGAGGTAGTGACAGGCATTCTTTTTTGTCATGGTTTAGCTCGCACAGCTAACATACTTCTATATTGTCAAGTGGGCACTCCTTCAAAGGGTGGTTCTTTCTACATCGAGGGCAGAATACACCTAGTGTGAGATCCTCTATTGCTTGTTTCTGCTTTTCCCTTATAACATCTATTTCTGAGGAGATGGATCTCATCATTTCTATTTTGAAATTTTCGAGGAGATTTCCTATCTCTGCACGGGTGGCTCCTCCATTAGATGAATTCTGAGTTCTATCGAAGACATTAAGTTCTAATTTGTCCCATTTGTCCCACCTGTTAGTCCTAGAAGATACCCTAAATTACCTTTTGCACAGTTCCATGATTTTCTCGAAGGACTCCTTGGAGATATCCCCCTTTCCTAACAAGTTTAACATATATAGGAAATCATCCCTAATCCCATGAAGCAGGATTATTTTGAGCACATCTAACCCCATATTAGTCTATCCATCTCTCTACACATTATATAAAATCCATTCAACAAAATCTTCCAAACTTTCATCATCCCTCTATACCATTTTAAACAGTTCTTCTCTCTTATCCTTGGTATTGCAATACTCCTGATATTTCTCTAGGAACACATGTTTCATCCTGTCCCAATTAGTGACAGTTTCACCTCCTAGGCTCATAAAACAACGTAATGCATTTTCCTTTAGAGTGGTAGGGAAGAGTTTTAGCTTTTGTGCATTGGTGGTGTAGTCATAACTGTGACAGAGGATATCAAATTCAAAAATAAATTCATCTGGATCCTCTGTCGCTTTTCCATAAAAGCGGGAAACACCGATGGCGATATATTTTTCATGGGGGCTATCCCTTCTGGTTGTTGAATTGGGAAATGAAGTGTAGCCACCATCCCTTCAGGTAGGGAGTTACCTTCATGATGATTATTTTCTCCCATTGCCTCTTCCTCTTCGGAATCATGTCTGTTACTCATATTTTCTTATTTTTTATCCTCTTCGTTCCTCCACTGATCTATGAATTTATGATGGAACTGTTCCCACTCCTCTTCAGTCACAACCTTCCCATTAATGTGATGGATCATATCTCGATTACCTGATCCTATAGTACTAACTCTATCTTCCTCTGTAGGGGTATTTGAGGGTGTTGCAGTTCCTCATGTGTTATCCATCGTAGAGCCTAACGCTGCCACTCCAGGCTTGGTAGGGATTCTTTTGATGGTTGTTTTCTTGATAGCGAGTCTTGGTAGAAGAATTGGTTCTATCAACCAGATCATCAATGAATGTTATTCTCCCCAATTCTAGACCTCATTGATAGCCTCGACCACCTGTAACGTTAGTTTTCTATGGGGTTCTAGAATTTATAAGATGATCACGTTGTACCCTTCTTGTATTCATGCAACCCAAATCATGCAAACAAAAAAATAACTGAAGAAGACTGAATAGAGACAATTATTGGATGCAACTATGATAGTGTCTAATACTTATCCTCCTCGGCAATGGCACCAAAATGTTGGGAACCCTATATGCAAGTTAATTAAAGCTAACATACAGAGTGTTCAATATTTATTGTCAACCCAGGGAAGTATTTTATTTCATGGATAATATGCACTATATATTCTTTAAACACTAAGTTGCTACAAGTAAATGGTCCTACTTTCCTGTTCAGCCACACTCATCCCATAATCCACTTAATCTAGTTTACTTTCTCAAGAATACAGCCACATGTACCTTTTACGATTCTTAATCTAGAATTGCAAGATTCAGGAAATAATATCTAGATTAATTTTGCAGAAAATAAAATCCTGATTGCCAAACCATCAATGATCCACCCAATTATCCTAATTTAGTTATTCTAGAAATCCAAAGGACATGAATTGCATTCATCTATTCTAGAAATTCAAAGTACAGAAATGAAATTATGCAACTATAAAGGCAAAGGAATGAACTACAAAGATCTACAGAAAAAACAATTGAAAGAACTAGGGATGAACAGGGTTGTTACAACTATCACATAGTTGCATAAGGGACAATTACCTTTACATTCGACTGACACACCATACCACTGCAATCTTACAAGAAATGCAATTACTGTTAATCCAATAACACACTGTAAATCAATAATTGTTGCAGCTTACTATGAAGAAAGGAAATTACCACAAAATCACACAACAGAATAGATACCTAATTAAATTAGCAATCCCTGTGGGAATGTGGGCCCAACCTTCACACAGAGATGCTGGAAATCACACATGTTAAAATGTCGAGATGTGAAGTAAACTCCTTGTATTAAAAAGGGCAGATGAATGACGCAACCTCAATCACAGCTGATACAATAATTTAGTTAAATGTTCAACCCCTGGCTCAGAATGGTTTCCCATATTTATGCCATTACAATCATAACCTCTTTCTCCTATTATCGGGAAACCATGAATATCTCTAATCTTCATGCTGCCCTAATTACAATAAGTTGTCATAGTCGTGGCAATATGAAAGTAGCATATATAGGGAAGCTATTATTTGAGCCAGAAATAATGATCATGATTGATTGAGAGGATATTCCACGGATTATAGCTACTCTTGAGCAACGCTGTACTGTTGCCTCCAAATCTGTCGCAATCTATTGCAGCTACCCTTGTACAACTCACATGGACTAATACACTGGGACCACATTCTTTGGGAAATGATAGAATGGATGGAAATAAACTTTAGCAATGAATGTCCATCCCTCCTTTGGCATGTTCAGCTCACTACACCTGTATCCTCTGTATCTTGAAATATCTTTATAAAACCATCATATATTAGCATAATTTAAGATGTAAGGTCCTGATTACTACAACCCTAAGCATTAATAAAATATGACAATAACTAACCATACCTTTATGACTTGAGGGTTCAAGTGAGGGACAAATATCTGTTTAGCATGCACGATAGGGTAGGATGAGGAACAAAGAGGTGGATAAGGGTGGTAAAAAAGGGGCCATTTTTGGTCCCAACACATTGCATAAAGGGAAAATGTGGTGGTGGACACAAGTATGAAAATATGAGTCCTGGCAAGTATCGAACTTTACATTTCAAGGAATTGAAGCAAATTATGATGTCTTGGTTCTCATTACATGGTTATGATGATAATTGTGTGTAACAAAACGCACCCCAAATCATGAGTCTAGAGGAATAGTATAGGTGAAATATTTGTAAGAACAAGTTATTTTTTCGAGGCAAGAAATTACTTGATTGGAGAATGTCATCAATCCATATTTTCCACAGTACATCAATACTTTGAATCATATCCAACTAACTTCTCATCTAGGATGAAGATCAATACAAGGAAGATCCATGTGAGGGATGAACAATCATGGCTACTAGAATATAGCATAGATCCATGTGAAGAAGAATCAAACCTGGACATAGCTACCAGACATACAATGTATATCTATGTCATATGGACACCAATTTGAGCACAAAAATGACCATACACATGTGGATACATGATAGGACTCATACAAATACTACATCGCAACCTAGGGAAAGCAATTAGTGCTTAAAAGATACCCAGGGTATTCGTCTTGTATTTTAAAAAGTACAATTCTATCCATGTGATTACAATGTCTTGATGTCGAACAACGTAAAAACCACTTGATTACCCATCAATGATGAGAACCGTTAACAAGTGCGAGGGAGATCACCATTGATGTCGATGATTCCCAAGGTACACTAATACAATCTCCCGAGGGTGAATAGATGATCTGATGTCGAACACTCAGTTGAATATTTCGATCAAAGGTTAATGATGTGAACCTATGTCTAAAGCAATAGGATATATCATTGATGCATACATATCTCAAGGTACTTGTTTTTTGTTTCTAAGAAAAATTCCTGGATGATGAGCTAAAATTGATAGGAATAGTCTCATCGAAGGAGGGCCATGATGAGTCCCACATCGATGACACAAAACTCATAACATAGTTATGGAATTTTGAGTATGATGCAACCATAGGACTGACTCAAATATAACTGAAACAAAACTTTGGCTACAGATGAAAAATCTCAACATGAATTCCCTTTGAACATTGGGAAACACGACTGAAGACTTGGAAGCATTGATTTGACCAGGTGGATACCAAAACATAATGCAATGAATTCTTTGAAAGACTCAAAGGAGTGACATGACTCATGACAGTGGATCAACTTGGAAGCAACATGAATACCCAATTGACTAAATGAAATGCAAACAAGTGACATGTTCAAAGGTGACTAACAACTTCCATTAGTGCAAATGAAATATAGTTCCCTTGCCTTAATTTCCCCATTGTGATTGATGAGTGGCTCTTTTTGTTTTTGCAAGTTCAAATAGGGTAACAAACACTCGTTGTAGCTTATCATAAGATAAGTCCATTCTCATATGTTTTACAAACCTAAGAAAGGAGGGGTTCATTCCCAAAAGAGGGTCTCTTAGTGTTTAATTTAACTCGGTATTGTTCATGTTTAGTGAGTCTAAACGAAAAATGGAAGAAGAATCCAAAAGGTCATTTTTCGTAGGTTTTATTCCCTAGGTCCTGAAAAAGAATAAAATAATTCCCAACAGAATTCTTGTAGTTGAGATCAACTAGAGTATTCATTTTTTCGTAATTAGTCAATCGAAACCCAAAAGGAGTAAACTATCATCAAAAAGGCGATTCTTGAAGTAATTTTACGAGCATGAAGAAGAAAAGTTTGCTTGGTGATATTTTCACATTTAAGGAGTCTAAAAAGAGCTTAAAAAAGACTCCATTAGAGTTTCTTTTAGTGAAAAAGAGTTTAACGAGTCTGAAAAGAAGCAAAAGTTGACTCGGAACTTTGGTACGAGGTTTGAAGAGCTAGACCAAGGTTTCGAAATTAGCGCTCAAGGATTTTTTTCGTTTTATGATAGTACAAAAAAGTGAAAGCAAACTCTAACATAACCAAAATATTTTAATTCTCATCCCTGTAGAACCTTTGAAAATATTATTAGACCTCCAAAAGATTTAAAAAACATGTTTTTAATGACTATTTAAAAGGGTATTTATGAAATGATTAAAATGATATAATACAACCAATGAATAGTGAGAAAAACTTACCATTTCAGTACTATTTACCAATTTGGAGAGCTATTTGGAGCCATTTGTGTGCAATATTCAGGCAAGGATTCTGGGGTCATTAGCCAGCTATTTTCCAATCCATCACCTCCGGGTAAGATCCAAACTCAATCCTAACATTTCTATGGTTGCATTTTTTAATTCCATGCAATTTTTTTAGGGTTTTGGAATTTTTACCCAAGGGTAAAAAACACCCGCAGGGTAATGCTCTTTCTCATTTCGGGAAAGGTGGTGCCCTACTAACACCACATTTTTCATGTCGAAATTGGTGGTGCCACCGCTCTGTCTCAAAGGGATGAGAGTGGTTCCATAGGATTCCCTAAAAAGCGCAACACCCGCACCAAACTAATGATTTTCTAGCATTTTTAATGGATGGAATGTTATTCTAATGCTGCAAATTGGATTTTTGGTAGTTTATTTTGGAGAAAATGGTTGTTTGCAAGGAGAGGAAACATGAAATTGATGATGCTAGGGCTGGAGAAGATGTTGGCTCTATGCCTTCTTTACGGTGCCTTGGCCTCCTGAATTTTTTCAATGTTCCAAGCATGAAATCTCATGTGAGATTACTTAAATATATACTAAGAATGTTAAACCCGGAGCAACAATATTTCAAAGTGGGGACTCACATTATTACAATGGAAGTAGAATACATATACTTCCTTATAGGTTTATCCAGGCGTGGGGCTCCTATCTCGCTGACATGTCCTCGGGGAGGAGATGTCTCCACACAAGAGCTCATAGACCGTCAATACTTTTAAGGTACTCAAATGTCTAGGAAGAAAATTCCAATCAAAGAGGTTATGAATTTTCCTCTTAGCGTAGTGATTTTTACCATGTAGGGAGTTTTGGGGATCCAAGTTCCTCATCAGGCTTCTCAGTCACATATTCTCTATGCTCTGGAGGCCATGGCGTCTACAGTATTTAACTAGGATGAGGCTTTACTGACCAATTTCAAGGAGTAGTTGACCAAGTGTCGACATGGAGAGTTGAAGCAATTTGGCTATGGTACCATCTTGGAATCCTTCTTCTTTGAGTAGGTACCTCATCTGATGCCATTGGTATCTTTCACTGAGATGATAGCACAAGACCCTCGCATGCTACATTGGGTAGAGGTGATGGCCTGCCTTGGTGGCAGTGGGTCCAAAGTCAAGTATGGGAGCACCTTCCTTCATTGGTTGGATGACCAACTACTTATGATATAGTACTACACATACATCGAGACTAAATTTAGAGGGGATCCAGACCTATCCCTACCAGTAGATTCCCAATCGGGAGACATTGGTAAGAAGAATACTCAATCCATTGATTATTTTTGTATTTTATGTTTTATATTTTTTATGGATGTTAACAAGACCTATATTTCATGTATATGTGGGAGATGCATGACCTCATGTTTCCTCCAGAATCTATAGGTGAGCGAGGGCCCATTTTTTCCATAGAGGAGATGACGAGTTGATTGAGCTGGAGGAGAAATTCAATCGATTAACTCTAGATATTCCATACATTTCCATAGATGACCTCCCTAGGAGGTACCAGAGGCATACTACTGAAGTATCGGGTCACTTTGGACACCTTCAACAGAGGGTAGTAATAACTGTTATTTTTTACCACGAGCATTAGTAATCATCCTACATCCTGCAAACACTGAAAGCTATCTAGCTTCAGTATTATTTTCATTTTGTATATTTGAAAGCTAGTGTGCTTCAGTGAGGTTCTCGAGACCATATCGTTTTTGTAATTTTATATTTTTATCATTTAAGAAATATGGTCTTAGGATCTTATCTAAGAGAATAACATGCACAACAATAATCACAAGAGACAAGAGACACAAAGAGTTTTCCTCGGGGAAACCATAAAGGAGAATACCCCGAAACTTCCTCAAAGATAAAATGAACACCAATGGTAAAAGTAAAACCCAAATATAGAAACATGATCTCTGACAACTGTTGTCTCTCTCACTTGTGCAATCTTCTCTTCTCTCACTCATGCACTACAGTTGAGTGATTATGTGTTTTAAATAGAGATGATCACTCTTTATTTATACTAGTTTCTGACTTGACAATTACTTACCAAGGCCGACTTCTCTAGGAGAGTCTAATAACCCGAGTGCCCCTCAACTGTGGGGACTTTTCCCATGACTTACAATAGAGGGTCAACCTCTAAGAATTTACATGACTTTATTACATTAATGATTCTCTCGATAGTAATACCAAGGTACAAAGAAATACAATATATAAAATATACAAGTGAATACATTCCAAAGTTACAAATACATCAACACTCCCTCTTAACTGGGAAGGTATTCTCTTGACACAGATCATCAGCACAAGTCTTCATATTTGGATCATCATCAAAACTGGATCATCATCAAGATGGATCATCATCAAGTTGGATCATCATCATCATCACTTCTCCCACTATATCAAGCAAATGGTTCTATCTCTCAATTCTACTCGTCACAGGAAGTCCTACAGAGCCAACCCTTTTTCATGTTGGTTGTAGGCCTAGCCTTCATGCAGGTATTCATCTTATTCAATGCTTATATCTGACCATGGGAGGCCCAGTCTACCACCATGTAGGAAAGGACTGCCCAACACTTATATCTGACCATGGGAGGAACACATCCTGCAACCATGTCAGAAAGGCCCAACACTCACATCTTACCATGGTAGGAACACATCCCGCAACCATGTCAGAAAGGTTCTACACTTACATCTAACCATGGGAGGAACAAATCCAGCATCCATGTCAGAAGTGCTCAACACTCACATCTGACCATGGGGCGAACACATCCAGCATCCATGTTGTTAATGTATTTGTAACTTCGAAATGTATTCACTTGTATATCTTATATTTTACCTCGATGTTCCTATTGGGATAATCATTTGTATTTCATTGTACCCCAATGTTCCTATCGGAAGATTCATTAATATAATAAATTCATGTAGAGTCATTGAGGCTAACCCTCCATTGTTAGTCAGGGAAATAGTCCCCACAATTGAGTTGAGGTGAACTCTCCTTGTTGATCGGGGGGAAAAGTCCCCACAGTTGAGGGGCACTAGGGTTATTAGACTCTCCTAATGAATTTGGCCCTAGTAAGTAATTGTCAAGTAAGAAACTAGTATAAATGGAGAGTAAGCCTCTCTATTTGTCACACACACTCACCCAGCTATAGTGCATAGGTGGGAGAAGAGGAGCTCACACAAGTGAGAGAAATAACATTTGTTGGAGATCATCTTTCTATATTTGGGTTTTACTACTACCATTCATGCTCATTCTATCTCTAAGGAAGTTGTGTGGTTTTCTCCTTTATATTTTCCCCAAGGAAAATCTTTGTATCAATTGTCTCTGGTGATTGATTGTTGTGCATGTTATTCTCTTAGATAATATCCTACGATCATATTGCTTAAATGATAAAAATATAACATGGTATCAGAGCTAACCTTAGAAGAAGACATTATGCAGCTGTAGAAGCTAGGAATTCTTACTTTTTGGGTCTCTCTCCACATATCATCAGCAAAAGGAGGCTAGGATAACTCTCCATTAAAGAGCACATCTTTCTGTTGAAGAAGAATTTGATTATGGGCATTTTCAATCACTGCTCTAAGAAATAAGGGATTTTCATAGAAGAGGATTTTTTAGTGATCCTAGCATAGGATTTATCTCCTCAAAATCGAAATTTAGAGACCAAGATTGAAATTTTTGGTTGGGTAAAACTCCGAGAAAATCAAACCCTAATTTGACCCCAGACTAGAAAACCCTAAAATACTAAAACTAGTAGTTTTGGTACATTCGCTCTATCTATATATTGGAGAAGCATCAAAAGCCAAAATTTTTGTACACCACATAAAATTTCGTGTTGAAAACTGTGTAAAAATTCCAACTTCATATTCGCTGTATTCTGGGAGATATGATTCCTCCAAATCAGGGTTCCATCCTCTCCTATAATTCATCCTTAAATAGGACATCATCGGAGAATTGCTATATCTCGGGCTACGAAGGTCCAAATTAAATTTTACAATATGCTCAAGATAGGGTACAGACTTTAATTTCTGTGGTAAAAGTTTTAGGCCCTGAAGGTGAAACTATGACATGTAGAAGTCTGTACAAGTTCATTATAATGAACAGTTCTGAAATAAGTCACCTTGGGAAAACTCTCATAAGTCCCAAATTGTTAAACCAATTCTGCTCAAACCTATGGTGATGGATAGAGGATAGACAATTATACCTTAGTACAATTTTTTAGACATATAGGAGTAGTAAGTTTGGATATTTTTCAGAAACAATATCAGGAAATTATGCAGAAGAAATTGAAGAAAACTAGTGCATCAGATATCTTGCAGTTCTGATCACGATTTTGGGAAAATGAGTATGCTTCTCAGCTCACCTTTAGGAGGCACATATTTCAATCCATTCATATCTTAAAGATTCCAAGTTTTGAAAATTAGGGCTTCTTTGACAAACCCTAGATTAGCCAGCTCCAGAACAAGGACAAACACCTCAAATCGGATCATGGAACTCATTCATTCGAGGAATGTGCACCAAAAGGAAGTGATTACCTTCAATATACTCTTGGAAGAGTGCACACAAGAATAATCTTGACTTGTAATAAGAGAATAGAAGATCGGAGCAACTGAATATCAATCTCTCATGATTCAAAGAAGATCCCTCATGCGATGAGGAATATAAAGGACTCAACTCTTGAAGAACCTCTTATCCATGTTAGAATTTGGATAAGAAATGCTGTTGTTATGAATGAAGAATATGATGAAGTTGAAAGAAGGATTCTACCCACAAAACAAATAAAGATAAGTATTCAATTTTTATTTCATGATATTGTTTTGTTATGCATTTGTTTATATTCAGTTGATGTGTTATGCATGATATAATGTTTGCATTAATGACAGTATACTACTAATATGCCTATGATGGGTAAGTAGCTCATGGTGCCATACAACTCTCCATTGCTACTTATCTAGAATGAAAACTCTTTGTTGACATATTGGATTATTGCACAATCTCAATCATGTCATGGTAGAGATGGAAGGCATCTAGAAAGTTTCCGTGAGATATGGATTAATGTTGTATTGGCTAAAATAGTTGCATGATTATATCTTTATACATAATAATTTGCCAATATGAATATATGAAATTTTTCTTACCCTACAACTAGTGCATTTGACTTGTAGGAAATATGGTGTACAATCACCTACAAGAAAACAAGGATGAGACTTGTTCCAAAGAACAAGTGACGACAGTTCAAGATTCACTCTAATAATCCAAAATGAAGAATGATGACTAAAATGCGATGTCGAAGACCTGAAGGGAAGTCCGTAGTATCTTCCATATGGATCTGCAAGATCTAGCATGTAGTGGATACAAGGAAATATTCGTAGCATTAGTCTTCTCATGGAAAGAAGGCATAGAATACGAAGAGACATTTGCAGCCACTAGAAGTTAAGACACATGATATGCACACTCATGTGTGCAAATTAAAGAAGGCCTTGTATGAGCTCAGAAATCACCCATAAGATAACAAATACATGAAGAGATTGAATATCACCTAGAGTGATGAAGATCTTACCTTTGCTACAAGGTTGAAGATGAAATCCTATAGAGGATAACAAGCTCACAGATGGGTGCGAGAAGAACTTTTGAAAAGGTTCAAGATAGAGGATCTTGGTTTCCAATGACCCTAGATGGATACATAATACGAAGCTACTTGTCACTCTAGTATAGAATGTTTCAATACATGGAGTATGAAAGAAAAATGGAGTATGATGCTCCGGTTCATAGGGAGTGACTACAAAAGATCCTGATGTTTGATATGATACAACGGGATCGAAATCTTACTTATGGCTCTAGGATTTACTGAGAGTAAAGTGGATTCCAATCTTTCCTTCAAGGTTGAAAGTTGGAGACCAATGATGCTCCTATTATATGTCGATGAATTGTTCCTGACAGGAAAATAGGAACTCATTAAAGTTGCAAGAAGAGGAAGTTTGATAGGCATGGAGGTGTGGCAGAATGTGAATGGAATCTCCGTAGGACGAGGGAAGTATGCAGTAGATATCCTGAAGAGGTTCAATATGATGGAATGCAAGGCTATGACCACACCTATGGCATCGAAACTGAATCTGTTGAGTGTTGCTTCATAAGATTCGGTTTATGCTACGATGTATCTTCGGATGATTGGGTCCTTGATCTACCTGATGAATAGAAGACTAGATATTTGCTTTGCTGTGAACACATTGAGCCAGTTCTTGATGGATCCGAGACATGTTCACCTAATGGTTGCAAAGAATGTAGTGAGGTACCTAAAGGGTACAATTAATTATGGACTCAAGTATGAAGCGAATCAAAAGATTAACCTGGAGGGTTATGTGGATTCAGATTAGGAATGAAGTGCCATTGATAGGAAGAGCACTTCAGGGTATTTCTTAAGTATGAGATCAGGTGTGATCTCTTGGTTTAGCAGGAAGCAGTCCTGCATCGCATTGAGTACAGCCGAGGGAAAATATGTTGTCACTTGCTCGTCTATTTGTAAGGTAGTATGTTTCTTTTGAAAACTACTATTTGATTTGATTGATCTGACTTGCATTTTTTTGTATGATGCATGGAGGATCAATGAAGCTCCAGTATGTGATCCAGGTCAAGATCTCTCAAAAGAGGGAGTTCTAGCATAGCCGATGAGACAGGTTTTCTAAGCATAAAATATTAGCGAAGCTCGTAGGTTGCTTAGACATAAAAGGTCCTGTAGGTTGTCCTCAAATGTAATAAGTCCTGGAGAAGCTCATAGGTTATCCTTGGACATAATCAGCCCTGATATGATTCTATGATAGAAATGGTTAGAGTGAAGTTTGAGTACTTCAGGGAGAAGCTTGGTGTTCTCCAGATCGAGGTTCCTTCCAAGGGGAAGTGATGAGTCCGTGAGCCCTTCTGACATGGTGGTAGGCAGGGCCTCCCATGGTTAGATGTAAGTGTGGAGCACTTCTAACATGGTGTTAGGATTGGTTCCTCCCATGGTCAGATGTAAGTGTGGAGCCCTTTCTACATGGTGGTAGGAGGGGCCTTCCATGGTCAGATGTAAGTGCGGAGCCCTTTTGACATGGTGGTAGGATCAGTTCCTCCCATTGTCAGATGTAAGTGTAGAGCCTTTCCCTAGATTATAGATGGTGTGTCATATCATGCCATTGTATTTAAGTGTTGAGCCTTTCCCCAGATGAGAGATGGTGTGGCTTATCATGCCGGTAGATGTAAGTGCATATCCTTTCCCTGGATGGTAGATGGTGTGTCCTACCATGCCAGTGGATGTAAGTGCAGATCCTTTCCTTGGATGGTACATGGTGTGTCCTACCATTCCAGTGGATATAAGTGCTAGGCATTTCTCTAGATGATTGATGGTGTGTTCTATCATGCCAGTGGATGTAAGTGTTGGGCCTTTCTCTGGATGATAGATGGTGTGTCCTATCATGCCAGTAGATGTAAGTGTTGGGAATTTCCCTAGGTGATAGATGGTGTGTCCTATCATGCCAGTGGATGTAAGTGTTGGGCCTTTCCTTGGATGTTAGATGGTGTGTCCTACCATGTGGATGGATGTGATTACTAGGCATGCCTTTCTGACATGGATGTTGGATGTGTTCCTCCCATGGTTAGATGTAAGTACTGGGTAGGCCTTTCTAACATGGATGTTGGATGTGCTCCTCCCATGGTCAGATATAAATGTTAAAGAATATGAAGACCTACATGGAGGCTAGGAATACAACCAACATGAAAAAGGGTTGTCTATAGAAATTCCTGTGACGAGTAGAATTGAGAGACAACACCATTTGATCGAGATAGAAGAATAAATGATGATGATGATCGAGTGATGATCTAGTGATGATCCAGCTTTGATGATGATCCAGTGATGATCCAACTTTGATGATGATCCAGTGACAAAGAATTGTGCTGATGAATTGTGTCTAGAGAATACCTTCCTAGTTAAGAGGGAGTGTTGATGTATTTGTAACTTTGGAAGGTATTCACTTGTATATCTTATATTCTATCTCGATATTCCTATCGGGAGAATCATTTGTATTTCATTGTACCCTGATTTTCCTATTGGGAGAGTCATTAATATAATAAAGTCATGTAGAGTGAGGTTAACCCTCTATTGTAAGTCAGGACAATAGTCCCCAAAATTGAGTTGAGTTTAACCCTCCTTGTTGATTGGGGGAAAAATTCCTCACAATTGAGGGGCACTTGGATTATTAGACTGTCCTACTGAAGTCGGCCCTGGTAAGTAATTGTCAAGTCAAAAACTAGTATAAATAGAGAGTAATCCTCTCTATTTGTCACACACACTCACCCAGCTATAGTGCATAGGTGAGAAAAGAGGACCTCATACAAGTGTGAGAGAGAACAATTGTTGGAGATCATCTTTCTATCTTTGGGTTTTACTACTGCCATTGGTGCTCATTCTATCTCTGAGGAAGTTGCGGGGTTTCATCCTTTATGGTTTCCCTGAGGAAAATATTTTTGTCTATTAATAGGATAAGTTGAAATCACTGATATTTCAAATGGTAAAGTAATAGAAAAAGGTGTTGTTGATCACACTTCGAAAGTATACATATTTTCCCATTTCCTACCCTACTCAAACCCCTTTTCTCTTCTTACTCATGCTAATGAAGAAAGAAATATTTGGCATGAAATATTTGGCCATCTTAACTACAAGTATCTTTCTGATTTGAGTGAAAAATATATAGTCATAGTGTTAGCAAAGATCAAGTTTCATAAAGGAGTCTGTTAAGGTTGTATCCTAGGAAAACACCCAAAGCACAAGTATGAGAGAGCTAGTCATGAGAGAACCTCTGCACCCCTTGAGTTGATCCACAGTGACATTGCTGCTGCCTTCCCTCATATGTCCATGAGTCAAGACAAATATGCACTCACTTTCATATATTACTTTTCTAGGTATTGTTGGGTTTACTTCCTAAAGCATAAGTCTGAAGTTTTTGACCTTTTCAAAGTCTTTAGAGCCTTGGTTGAGAACAAGTCTGGGAGGAAACTCAAGATCCTCAGATATGAAAATGGTGGTGAGTATGTCAAGTTTTATTTAATCTAGTATTGCAAATATGCAGGTATCCAGATGCAACATTCTATTCCTTACACACCACAGCAAAATGGAGTTGCTGAGAGAAACAACAGATCATTGAAGGAGATGGCAACTTGCATGATGGGGGCTAAAATTTTTCCACCAAAGTTTCGGGCCGAGGCTATAAAATATGCATCCTATATTCATAATAGGGTGCCACATAAGCATATTGATGGTATGAATCCTTTTGAATCTTTGAGTGGGCACAAGCCAGATGTGACCCATTTCAAGATTTTTGGCTCAAAGGCGTGGGCTAGAATTCCAACTGAAAAGAGAAAGGCTTTGCAACATCAAAGCCAAGAGTTCCTATTTGTTGGGTATTATGAAGATTCAAAAGGGTACAAGATGATAAAATTGAGCACTATCAAATCTTTAATTGAAATATGCGTTCAATTCGAAGAAGATCCTTTAGGAGCAGTTGAAGCTGGAGAGTCCTCTTCACCACCACATCCATTGATTGTAAGTGAAGAGACTAATGATTTTTTCTGATTCTTATATGTCTGATAATGATGCATTAATTTCATATCCTAACATCCCTACAATACCAAAGTGTGCAGCAAGTACTATTCATGCAGCTGGGGAACTAGCTGGAAATCCTAATGACACTAGGAGGACTACATCTCAATTTGAGAGTACCCTTTGTGTGAAATATCCACTCTTTGCTGAAAAGTGTTATTTGATGATAGATTCTGATCCAAAGACATATGAATATGCAGCACATGATACAATATGGAAAAAAACCATGAAATAAGAATTCAGCTCGCTCCAGAAGAACAACACATGGGAACTGGTTGATCTCCCCTTAGGGAGAAAGCTAGTGAAGTGTAAGTGGGTATTTAAAATTAAGTTTGCTGCTGATGGTTCACCTTTGAAATATAAGGAAATATTTGTAACCAAGGGCTACTCTTAGGTACATGGTATTGATTACAATGAGACCTTTGCACTAGTGCCAAAGATGGACTCGATAAGGCTAGCTATATCCATTGCAGCTTCAAGGTAATGGGAGGTACATCACATGGATGTGAAGTGTGATTTTCTAAATGGATATATGAATGAAGATATTTAAATTAAGAAACCATAAGGTTTTTTATATAATCCATATTTAGTGGGAAGGTTAAAGAAATCATTGTATGGGCTCAAGAAATCCCCCGAGGATTGGTATGCCAAGATTGATGGCTTTTTGCTGTCATTGAGTTTTGTTTGATGCAAGTCTGATCCTAATGTCTATTTGAAGCTGATTCATTGTTTTTTAATGATTATTTTTCTCTATGTGGATGACCTACTATTTATAGGAAGTTCAAAGAAATATATTTTCTCCTTGAAGGATGCAATGAACCATGCCTTTTCTATGACAAATTTGGGATTGTTGAGCCAATTATTGGGTCTTGAAATTGCTCAATCCAAACATGGAATAAAGTTTCATCAGTAAAAGTATGCTTCAAATTTTCTCAATAAGTTCAGAATGAAAGATTGAAAACCAAGAAATACTCCATTCCTTTCAGGAGTTAAGCTTGAGGAAGCAGGTTCTTCTCCTATAGTAAATAATACACTATATAGGAAGTTGATTGGGTGTTTGCTTTATCTTACACATACTCGAACTGAATTATATTATGCAGTTAGTGTGGCTTCGAGATACATGGATCAACCTCATCAGATCCATTGGACATAAGCCAAGAGGATCCTAAACTTTGTTAAGGGAACAAGGACTCATGGGGTTTTGTACAAAGCAAAATCTGACTTAGAGCTAGTTGGATTTACTGACAGTGATTGGGTAGGTGACAACATAGATCGAAATTATACCTTAGGATATGTGTTGATTCTTGTAGAAGGACCAATTAGCTAGTCAAGTAAGAAACATAGTGCCATAGCACTCTCATCTACAGAGGCAGAGTATAGAGGAGTTGTAAATGCAACTACTCAATGTTTGTGGTTGCAGGGGATGCTTGGAGAATGGGGTTTCAAATCAGAGTTTTCAAAAGTCATCTATTGTGACAATCAAAGAACCATTCGAATATACACTGATCCAGTTCAAAGGGAAAGAACCAAGCACATTGAGATCCATATGCACTATATCAGGGAGCTTGTGCATGATGGTACCATTGCTCTACTTTACTGTGCATATTCATAACAAGTAGCAATTATCTTCACCAAAGTATTCTGTGAGAAGACCTTCAATAATCTCAAATCACTTCTGGGGATTGCTAATCATGTGGTGAATAATTATTGATAGCAAGATTTCCAAAATTTTGTTCCGTGTCCATGTTTAAGGGAGGATTTTCCCACTGGGTTTTTGCCTCTTTCCTTGGTTGTATGGACGTGTAGTATGTAAAAGGGTGACTAAGCCTTGTTTCTAGGCCCTACAATTTTCTTATATTTACTCATAAATTCAGGCTTAAGGGGGGGTGTTAGAATAATCAACCCATAGTTACTCATATTTGACATTAATTAAATCATTTTTGTCTTATTCCTAGATTCCTAGATTCCCTCTCTATGCTAGTTGACTTCCACATGTTCCTAGAAGTCAATACTTGCTAAACTGGGTCATGGAGTGCCTTGGAATCATCTTGGAAACATATTTAGCAATTATGCTTTATTCATGGTTCCTAAAATAGCATATCTTCTTTTTCTGAAAGCTTCCTTTCTTTACAACAGTTTTAAGGCATAAAGGAAAAGTTAGTCTAGGGGAACTTGCCTTGTTTTTTTCCCACATCATCCTCCTTCATTTTCTCCAAAAAAAAGCATGAATGAGTTATCTTTTCATCACTTATTATCTTTCCCACTTGCTTTATCCAATTCGTGAGGATCTTCATAGATTTGGAAATTCCTTTTTGCACCTATGGGGGATTTGACTTGATTTAGTAAGTCTGCTTTTTGACCAATTCGAATAGCAACCTAGTGATTTCAAATATCTCATGTAATTATATATTTGACAAACCTATTACTTAATATGGTTGGCTTATGTACACTTATTCAATACATGATAAATTTATGCTCCAATTTCAGTCTCCTTTTGTGTGAATTTTGCATGTTTGATTAGAAATTTTTTGAGCGTAATTGATCTATCACTTGGGTTCTGTTACACCAAAATATTTCACTCTTGATCCATGTGTCAACCTTTTTCCTAATCCCCAAGTTTCTCTCTGCTAAATTTGAATGAGATTGGGATTTTCCTACTTTTTTCCCTCTTTTAGGAAGGTCGACGCTCTTGTCCTTCATGCTAAGAGAACTGAAGGAATTTTTCCCCTTCATGATAGATGTGTTGGTGCTGATGCTCTATCTCCCACTGCTATAAGTGTCAACGGCACCTTTTCCCTTCCTAGTAAGAGCGTCGGTGGTGTTTTGAGGGCAAAAAATGAAGATTCGAAATCCTTCTCGAAGATGGGTGAGGTGGAGCTCTATCACTATTATCTAGGTGAGGTGGAATTTCGGTTCCTAACCTATAGGGAAGATCCCTTTGCTCCATCCTCATAATCCTCAACCTATTCTATCCCATTAGCCTTATAAATTAAACCCTCTCTCCATTTGGAAGGGAGGAAATTCTATGGTACTTTTATGCTGGTGGAATTTCTAGGTGGCTTACTATCTTACTTTGGAGGCTTTGGCTTGGATTGCTGGATGGAATATTGCAGCATTAAGGATAGGTTGTGATTTTCTCTCCTATGTAATTCTATGTATCTCCTTTATTACATTAATACAAATCTCTTTCCATAAATGTTATTGTGTTAATAATATTTAGAGATTTCTTCCTTAATTGTTAGCTTAGATCAATTATATGTTTGGATACACATATACTATTTGCTTGTTTCCACATGCTTGATAGGGTTTTGCAGCTGGATATCTAAAGACTCTGGAGCTTGGATAAACAAAGAGAGAAGAAGATCTGTGAATATCAGGTAAGTGATCTATCTGTGTCTTTGCATTTCTAATTGATCTAGGAAAGTAGATTGCATTATGTATTTGATTTGTTCTAGATCCAGTTGGACTAGGGAGATCTGGCTTGATTCCGATTGCGTAGATTAATCCGATAACAAATTTGGTGACCATCCTAGGGATCTTACATAGATCTGATTTCTTTTGTTTTGATTTCATATCTTTTTATTCAATCCTTTTGCTAGCCTCTAGAGACCCTCCTTTCTTCGTATTTTTCATTTGAAGAGTGTCTTACATCTTTTTGACACTCTTTGGATCACTATTAAACCTTATACCCTTATTCCATAGGAGATCTGGCTGTTATCATGTTTTGTTTCTCCACCGACGTGCCTGGGATTTGTAGACAGAGCGTCACTGGTTTGATTTTTTAGAATTGGAAGTGTTGGCTCATAGGCGCTCTATTCCTTAGGAAACAGAGCACCGTCAACGCTTCTGTGCAGCCTTATAGGTGCGATGACTCTCATAGGCATTGTTTTCCTTAGGAGACAAAGCGCTGCGGTGCTTCTGTGCTTCCTTGTAGGTGCATTGACTCTCATAGGAGCTCTTTTTCCTTAGGAGACAGAGCACCACGACATTTCTGTGCAGCCTTGTAGGTGCGCCGACTCTCATAGGCGCTCTTTTCCTTAGGAGATAGAGTGTTGCAATGCTTCTGTGCATCCTTGTTGGTTCATCGATCCTAAAAGGAACTCTTGTGTAGTGTTGTATGTGCTCTGGTCCTCTCATAGGTGCTCTGGTACAGTATAGGAAAGCACGCCACCCATTGAAAATTCAGTTTTTGGCTCATATTTCCTTCGTTTTTAGGTTTTGGTCTGATGGATTTTGGATTTTAGGCTACATGTGATAGTCATTGAACCCCCAGATCCAGCATTATCTCTTCCTCCCCTCGGTCATTGAGTGTCTTGGTTGCATTTTGGTTGTTTTGGAGCCATTATTGATTATTTTGGAGTTGTTTGGGTGCTTATCATATTCCTTTCGATTTTTGAATGAATAGAGTGTTGTGGGTGTTCTCTCCTTTTCTGTTTGTAGATCTGAAAAGAGAATTATCCTTTTATTTATTGTTTAGATTCATTTTTTTTGAAGAGAAAACTCAATCAAAAGAGAAGCAAAATTAAAAAAAAAAAAAACAAGGACCCCCTTGGACCCCCCTTGCGCATGTATGAATCCATAGGTATTTTCAAGAATTGTGATTGATGTTAATATTTGAAGCTTCATAGTTGGCTTTGACTAGAACTTCATTTTCTTAGATCTCTGATTTATGTCTTCTTTAACAGAAAACTCTTTCCCTACCTTAGGTAGTTTTCATTGAAAGAGAAATGTGCATTATCATGTAGCTAGGATTTTCATTCTTTTTACATTTCTTATCTACACATCATGCATCCACTTAACTGCTCAAGATAAAATTAACGGTAGTTTAGGTTTAAAATCATTTAGTAAATGTGTGTAAGTTAGTGACGTGTTCAGGAATCATAAAATGTAGCAGTTGTCGTTAATTTGTCTGCACTACAGCCCAGGGCTCATGCGGTTCTTCCACATACCGTTGGTATATCGAACAACCTTTCATGTGGTCCTTTACCGCATGAGCATAAAACTCATGTTAACCCTTCTCCTTCTTCGTCGAATGTTGAATCGACTTCCCTATCTTCCTCTTCACCTGTTGAAAAATCTGAAGTTAGTAAATGGGTGGGTAAGAAGAAGACGAAAATGAAGGATAAGAAGAAGAACACTAAGAATAAAATCATCACTCCAACCTCTGACCTTCATGTTGGAATCCCACCAGCCACTGGTCATCATGCTGGGGGTATTGATGTACTTGTTTATGGCACCTGTAAAGATAAGTTCCCTTGTAGACTTTGCAAAGGTGATCACCTTCTCAAGTATTGCCCCGGCCTTTCCCTTGTGTCATAAGTGTGGTCTAAACATACTGTGTTTTCAGTCTCTGATCATCATGCTGATGATACCCCACCAAGCAGTGGCTCTTTGGTTAAGAGTCAAAAAGGAAAGTTTAGATATCCATGCTTTCTATGTAAGGATATGCACCTCACTGACCTTTGTCCTCGAATGGATGAATATTCAAAGTTGTTAGAATATATTATTGTTCCTCAACAATAGCTTCCAACCGATTATCGTAAGTTGTCTCTTGACATCCCATTGGTTGATCAAGTGGTCAATCAAAGTTCATCTGTGGTCGATACCACTCTTCCATTGAAGAGCGAAGTAAAAGTGGTCGATCCCACTCTTCCATTGAAGAGTGAAGTCAAAGAGGTTGATCCAAGTCCATCCTTGGTTTATCCCACTCTTAATTTGGAGAGTGAAGTTAAAGTGGTTGATTTGATGTCATCTCCACCCGATCCAACTCTTTCATCAAAGAGTGTTGAGACTGAATTAGTCCCTTCAATAGAGTCTTTGTCTTCTCCCTCTCTTCTACTTGAGAGTGAAAACCATCTTGCTGAAGTTTTCATAGTTAGTTCTAATTTTTCTATACAAGAGGAAATTTGTCTCTTTCGATAGAACCCTCTCCAAGTAGTGAGGTTATTTCCTTTGACTGGAGTAACCTAACAAAATATCTTCTTCATTCAAGTGTTCCTTTCTAGATAGTTGTGCGAGTTGCTACTAAGAGTATACTATGCACTCCCGTTGATGAAGGGGCTTATGTTAGCATTCTATCCTCTACTGCTTGGCAAGCCATAGGTTCTCCTCCACTTGTGTCAGCCACTGATAAGATACTAGCTTTTAATCGAAGACCTGCAGCGCCTTTAGGGATCCTTCCTCAGTTTCATATTACTTTAGAAGGAAAAACTGTCTATATCGATGTTATGGTAGTCCAAGGTCCCTTAGATTTCAATATTCTCCTTGGGCATGATTATGTTTATGCCATGAAAGCTGTAGTGTCCACACTCTTTCGAGTGATGTATTTTCCCCATTATGGGAAGATTGTGACCATTGATCAACTTTCCTTTGTTAAACCTGATTATCATGCGACTCCTAGTCATCAGACTTCCCTGAATGTACCACATGTTCTTGTAGTTCCTTCCTCTTCTAGTTAGCTTCTTCCCATCATAGGTAAAATGGGGGGCATGGCTCCAGCCTATGGATATCATACTGGATTTAATTTACTAGCTTCCTATGTAAGGGGAAAACCCACCAACCTCTAGACATCATGTTGGCTTAGAACTGTTGGTGAGCATAGTTCCCATTCTATGTCAAGCTCATTAAAAAATGAAATAGGTTAGTGAGCATAGTTCCCATTATGGGTCAAGTTCATTAAAAAATGAAATAGATGCTTGTGAGCATAGTTTTTTTTTATGTCAAGCTCATTAAAAAATGAAATAGATGTCCTCAAGCATAGTTACTTTCTGTTTTAAGCTTGTGTAAAAATGAAATAGGTTCTAAAAATGAAAGAGGTTCCCTCAAGCATAGTTACTTTCTGTTTCAAGCTAGTGCAAAAATAAAATGGGTTCCCTCAAGCATAGTTACTTTCTGTTTCAAGCATCTATAAAAATGAAACAATTCTCCCTTGAGCAGTGTTTATTCTTGGTTTCAAGCTCATTAAAAAATAAAACTAACCTTGAGCAGAGTTCCTTTTTTGTTTCAAGCTCGTTAAAAAATAAAACAGATCCTTCCATTCTGTCAAGACTCAATATTTGAGCCTTCTTTTCATCTACCTGTAAAGAAGACGAAATGAATCTTGGGGGGAATTTATCCACCCTTTGCACATTATATTGGCATTAAAGTTACTTGACAGTTATACTGGGAGAAAGTACCGACCACTGGACATCATGTTGGGAAATCACCCATCAATGGGAGTCATTTTGAGCATAATTTCTTTAGTTTGAAGCTCGTTAAACCATGAAACGACCCTTTTGATCATAGTTCATTTTCTATTTCAAGCTCATTAAAAAATGAAGTAGGTTTCCTTAAGCATAGTTTACCTTTTGGTTTCAATCTTGCATAAAAATGAAACCATGTTTTGAGCATAGTTCTTATTTTGTTCCAAGCTCATTAAAAAATGAAGCAGATACCCTAGGAATTCTTTCAACTGATCTTCGAGCTCATTAAAAATAGTAAGATGACGTTGATCTTACTTTTCATTTTTCATGCTCTGGTTAAAACATGAAAACTGGTTTGAGCTTAGTTTATCATTTTTTCATGCTCTAGATTCAAACATGAAAAAGGTTCCAAGTGCCTTTTATACCTTTAGCGTGCTCGTTAAAAACTCAGTGAAGAGGTATCGAGTATAGTTTTACTGTTTTTCAAACTCGTTAAAATTGGTGTATGAAAAAGAACTCATTCTGGAGTTATATTTAAGCTCTTTTCAGTCTCCTTAAAAACACAAAAAGATTGCCAACGAACTTGTTACGTTCACACTTTTAAAAGTATCAGAATGATCGACTAGTCGGTGGTAGGTTATCTCTTTTTCAGAATGACTAGCCTTTTTTATGAAAAAGGACCTTTTGGAGTCTTCTTAGTCATTTTAGAATCTCTAAACACGAAACAACAAATGAGTTTTCTTTCATCAGACTCGTAAAATTAAACGATGAAAGACCCTTTTTTGGGAATGAACCCCTCCTTTCTCAGGTGCGTGAAACATATGAGATTGGACTCATCCGAAGGACGAGCTATATCGATCATTTGTTACCCTTTTTTGGCTCATTAAAAAAACAAAGAGGCACTCATCAATCATGATGGGGAAATTAAGGAAAGAGTTTGTATTTTGTTATGGCAATACATAGTCACTCTTAAACATGGCACTCATTTTCATATGCATTTAAGCACTTGGGTAATTCATTTGTCTTTGAGTCCTACTAATTCCTAGAGTCTTCTTACTCCTTTGAGTTGTCCTAGAATACTCTCACTGTCAATTGCATTGGGGGATTGGTATCATTATCATGTCAATACTACCAAGTCATGCCATTCCCATGTTTAAGAGAAGTTTGGTCATCTTATCATTGTCTGCAGTCATGTTACCTTCTATCATGTTATTCATCCTTGAGTCAGTCTCATGACTCTACTGTCCAATTTAATCCAAAACATATTTGATTATGTTTCATGTCGATGATGGGGGATTCATCATGGCCCTCCTTTAACGAGTCTATTCCTGTCGACTTCAACTCCCTATCCAGGAATTGGACTTAGAAACCAAGACAAGTACCTTAGGATTGAATTCCTTAATGGTAGGTTACCTCGCTTTCAACATGAGTTTACATCATTGGTTCTTGATTGAAAGGTATCTTCGAGTGTTAGACTCCAAGTCCTTTATTCACATTCGATGGTATGTACTGTGATACCTTGGGAATCATTGACATCAATGGTGATTTCCCTCACACTTGTTAACAGTTTACATTATTGACTGGTAATCAAGTGGTTTTTACCATGTTCGATGTCAAGACATTGTAATCACATGGTTAGATTCGTATCGTTGTGGGTTCGGCTTGAAGACCCTCGGTTGTCATATATCTTCACCCAGGTTGCGATGGAGTTTTGTTTTGATTCATATTCCATGCATCCACTTTTGTATTGGTCATGGTTGTGTTATCATCTCATCATGGATCTACACTTGTGTCTAGTAACCATGATTGTGTTCAGTCGATCTTTACTACCATGGATCTGCATTTTATTGGTCGGCAGCCATGTTATGATTTATATGTGATTTGAGTCAGTGGTACTGCAGCAGCTTCCAATCAACATCGTTTCCTTATATTTCTTCACTTTTCATAGCATTCACATATTGTATTCCTCTAACTTCATGCTTTGGGGTGAATTCTATTACACCGAAATCCCCAAGTTTCTCTCTGCTAAAGTTGACAGAGATTGAGATTTTCCTACTTTTTTCCCTCTTTGAGGAAGGTCAGAACTCTTGTCCTTCATGCTAAGAGCCTTGAAGATGCTTTTCCCCTTCATGTTAGGTGCGCCGGAACCGACGCTCTGTCTCCCACTTCCAGAAGCGTCTACAATGCCTTTTCCCTTCCTACTAAGAGCGTCGATGGTGTTTTGAGGGAAAAAATTGAAGATTCGAGATCCTTCTTGAATGTCGATGAGGTGGAGCTCTATCCCTATTATCTAGGTGAGGTGGAATTTTGGTTCCTAACCTATAGGGAAGACCCCTTTGATCCCTCCTCCTAATCCTCAACCTATTCTATCCCTTTAGCCTTATAAATTAAACCCGCTCTCCATTTGGAAGGGAGGAAGGTCTATGGTACTTTTATTCTGGTGGAATTTCTAGGTGTCTTACTATCTTACTTTGGAGGCTTTGGCTTGGATTCTTGGATGGAATATTGCAACATTAAGGCTAGGCTGTGATGTTCTCTCCTATGTAATTCTATGTATCTCGTTTATTACATTAATACAAATCTCTTTCCATAAATGTTATTGTGTTAATAATATTTAGAGATTTCTTCCTTAACTGTAAGCTTAGATCAATTATATGTTTGGATACGTATATATTGTTTGCTTGTTTCCACATGCTTGACAGGGTTTTGCAACTGGAGATCTGAAGACTCTGGATCTTGGATCAACAAAGAGAGAAGAGGATCTACGAATATCAGGTGAGTGATCTATATGTGTCTTTGCATTTCTGATTGATCTAGGAAAGTAGATTGTATTATGTATTTGATTTGTCCTACATACACTTGGACTAGGGAGATATTGCTTAATTTCGATTGAGTAGATTAATCCGATAACAGGTTCAATTTCCACAGGTGTAAGATTCATAACTGCCTCATGACAATATTCGAATATTGAGGGAAAAAAATACCCAACGCAAAGGATTTTCTGAGATGTAGCCATCCCAAAAATATGACCACCACATGCTCAAGAGTGGCATTCATTCATGACTTGTTCAGCCTCATCATGAGTAATACATCGTCGAAGAATAGAATCTATACTACACAGGTATAAAGTGTCTTTTATAGTGAGGTGATATTTATCATGGTGATGGATGAGTCGACGATCGTCATAGGACATATCAGGCTGAAATGTTTGGGTTTGGAGATAGATGATCAAACTTCCATACCATGGGTCAGTTGTGTTGATTAGGAACAAAAATTCATCTAGAAATGAATTAGTGGGCTCAACTTCCATGAGAGAATAAGGAAGGTCACACATTAACTCCAAAAATACTAAGGACTTCTTGGAAGTAGCATTAGAAAACTCGAGATGGAATTCCTACAAAATGACTATCCAAAGGGAATACTCCCCCCTTGCACTTGACAAGTCAAAATGTAATACATAGGTTTTTTATCAGCGAAGAAAATTGTAGTGCGTAGTAAAATATAATGACAAAATCACTGCACAATAATGACTGTAGCCAAATCTAGATTCTCTACATGTGAATAGCGAGTTTCAGAGTCAAGAAGACTCTTACTTAAATAGTAAATCACATGTTTTAGGCCATTGAGATCTTCCTACACCATAACCATACCGATGGTATAGTGGAGGCGGTGGCATAAATCAGAAAGTATTTTGAATAATTTGGGGGGTGTAACACCAGTGAATGTGTCAGAGCATGTTTCAAATTATCAAAATCTCTTTGGGCCTAGTCATCCCAAATAAACAAAGTGTTCTTTTTCAGGAGGCGCATATAGCCATGCATTTTTTCTGTAAAGTTGCACGCAAAATGATGAAGAAACTTTTCCTTCCCTTGCAAACTTTGGAGTTCAGTAATGTTGGTTGGGGAGGGTAAGGCCAATATAGTAGCTACATTCAAAGGATATATCTGAATACCGTCTTTGGAAACCAAGAAGCCAAGAAGACGTCTAGTATCAACACATAAAAATCACTTATTTGGATTAGGTCGAATGTGATAATGATGACATCAAAGGAAAATATCCCTAAGATTCCTTGAATGGTCCTATCAATGTTGTGAATGAGCAAGGAGGTCATCCAAATACGGTTCCACAATGTGTTTCATATCATGAAAAGTGTAAGACATGGATCACTGGAATGTAGCTCCAACATTTTTCAAACCAAAGGGTAACTTCTGATAGGAAAAGGTTCCCCATGGACAAATGAATGCCGTGTTATGCTGGTCGGTGACTAAAATTTCTATCTCATTATATCCAGAAAATCCATCCATAAACAAAAAGATGATGCTCCCGGCACAATTATCAATGATTTGATTGATATGTAGAGTGGGAAAGTTGTCCTTAGGACAAAACTTATTGAAATATCAAAAATCAATGCAGACCCTAATAGTGCCATGTTTCTTAGCGATAGGAACAATATTGGATAGCCATTTAGTCAACAGTATGGGATAAATAAAATGAGATTTCAAAAGTTTTTCAACCTCAGATTTTATTGTTGCATCTTTCCTTGGATGGACTTGACGAAATTTTTGTCGGACTGGTCTCACTATGGGGTATGTCTTGATTTCGGGTACAACGATTGATGGATCAATCCCAAGCATTTATTCATACATCCAAGAAAACACATCTTAGAATTCTTTGAACAAATATCTATAATTTTCAGTTTCTTCAGTTGAATAGTTTTGGCCTCCATGAACATGTTCAACAGTTCAAGGCTTCATTGATATGTCGATGGGAGTCATCTGAGTGATGTTACATGGGTTTCCTTCGGAATTAGTTTCTTGTAACAAAACATGAATTTGAGTATTTTCGATAATATAAGAACTAATGAGAGAGAAAAAATTGGAGTCTACCGAATTAGCATTGGGAAGGACAGAGGATCGATGGTGATGATATTCCCATATAGGTTCATCCACACTCATGATCTCCATAATAGACTCATCTGATGGGAAAGTATGCAAGAGATAATCTAGAGTGGGGAGAGAGGAATCTGGCCAATAGGGAAGGTGGTAAGGATCTGATGCCACTAGATGATGATCATCATAGTATACATCAGAAACAAATTATATGGAATCGTAGAGTGCTTCATGAGGACCTAGAGAATATGTATTAACAACTTCTTTACCGTTAGGAATGTTCCCGATCATAGATATCATACTCACAATTTCTACTTTCATACTAAGAGGAGTCAAGGGAAACACACCCATAATAGATGAATCCTTCAATATCCAAACCCTGATCGATTGATAAGGTGGAGGGGATTTGCCTAGCATAGGAATATTGTTCATGGTAGTGGAAGTAACATCAGGTGAACAAAAATCAAGTTGATCTATGGCCACAATATTCCCTAAGTGATGTAATTGGAGAGTATGAAAAACTATCGAAGTGAAAACTATCATAGCATAAAATTAGTTTCTCCCCAATATAATATTGTAATCTAATGGAGCATCAACCACTTCCACTTAAATGGAAACAGTCTTTCCCCCAATCTCGATCGATAGTGTCGGTAATAGACCATGAGGCTGGAAACCTCTCCCATCGAAAGCTTTCAAATTTTTAGGTGACTTTCTAAGTTTCGAAGAACCTATGGCTCTCCAGCAAGACAAAGACAAAACTGAAGTGGAAGCTCCCTCATCCAATATAGTATGATGGACATTCCTCCCAACTACCCTAGTCTCGATTTGAAACATGAGCTGGTGGGATAATCTTGACTTATAATTATCCACATTAAAATGAATGGTAGTAGTATTATATGGATCTAAGGCCCCTAAATCCATCAACATATTTTTACGCTACGTAGGGAAAATTTGGAGTACCTCCAGTGTAGACATAGCATGAGGTACTTGATCCAAATATCAACAACATTGTAGAATTGAGTGGCTTGAGGATTTGGATTAAATACATATTTTTGGATAGTACTCTTAGGTGGGCACACAATCAAGTTGAGGTTGGGTTTCTCAATCATAAGAGGGACATTAGATGGAGGTGGAGGAGAAGAATTTGTAGAAGGAGCTTTATCGAAATAAATGCCTTCATCTTTCTTCTCTATTGGTTTTTCATATGTTTGACTACATGTAGTCAATTTAACAGTTCCAACAAACATCATTCAAATCTCTTCAGTAGAGTTAGAGGTTCCTTGTGAATACATATGGTCAATTAACTGCTATTGAGATGGAAAAGGATCAGTAAGTACCACTGGTGTAGGGGTATTTTTCAATAATTTATTAATTTCTTCATGACAAGGGAGCTCTTTCATGAATTAGTCACCTCCACATAGTAGGAAAGGATACTTAATATTACTCTTACCTTTGTTTTCATTCTTTGAGGTCACAGTCTTGGGTTTCTCCTGTTGGTTTCCTGACTTATTACCTTTCATTTTTTCTTTCTTTTTATTACCGGTTGTTTGTGCAATTTGAATGGAATTCACCATGGAAGAAACCGCAGAATTAGAAGGAGTAGTTGTAGAAGTACTTTGTTGCTTAGCAGGTTTCGTTGTGGATGGGGGTTGGATTGAACCTACAACACCATCACCACAAGTCTCTCTAGGAGGCTTGGAAGGGTCTGTACTGGGACGAGGATCTTGAAGGTTCAGATCATACAAATATCTAGAATGAGAATAAAACAATTCCAGGTACTGATCCTGAGTGATAGCCTGCTCTTCAATGACAATACCACCCATAGCCACATCACAGGAAATGGGAGGAAATAAGGATTTTGTAAACCAATCAGCCAATCATTGGTCTGGGATATGATCTTTAATAAGTCTTTGTTGCCTCCTCCACTCATGAATATGATCTGATATATGGGTGGAAGTATTATGACGAAGGGATGTTAAAATATATGTACCAACTTCATAACGAATAGGAAGCTAGATGGGTAACAAAAATTGTTTCCAACGAGTTGAAATCCACAAATGAATGTTGTGGAACCTAAATGTACCACTTGGCATCTATTCCAGTTAAAGATCGTTGGAAGAGCCTCAAACGGATTGAATCATCCATCAAGGATTTAGAACAACACCATAGATGGAATGTCATAACATGATTTTTTGGATCCTCTCCTTGCTTCCCTTCAAACTTAGGGATGTCTGATGGTAATTTGACCGGATTTGTTTGCCACAAAGGCTTATGTTGGATGGGATCGTTAATCAAATTGGACGGGTTAGGAAATTCTAAAGTTTCCAAAAATGGAATTTGTCGATTAGGTTGTACAAACCGGTAATATTGATATGGCATATGTATACTAGTAGGACCTTAAGTCAATTGATATACTGGAAGTTGGGGCGGTGGATTTGCAGATGATCCTTCTAAGGATCCTCCTGATGGAGGTGGACCTCTAGGAGGAGGGCCTCCAAAAGGTGGCCCTCCAGGTGGTGGGCCTCCAGAAGGTGGTCCTCCATAAGGTGTTCCTCTGGGAAATGGGCCTCCAGAAGGTTTTCCTTCAGGTGGTGGGCCTCAAGATGGTGATACTCTAGGCGGTGGTCCTCTAGGTGATTTTCCTCTAGAAGGTGGACCTCCATAAGGCAGACCTCTAGGTGGTAGTCCTCTAGGTGGTGGTCCTCCATGTGGTAGTACTCCAGATGGTGGACCTCTGCCAGGTGGTCCTCCATAAGGTGGACCTCCAAAATGTGACCCCCTGTAACCTCCAACATTATACATAGGTGTTCCTCTAGGAATAGGCACATAAGACCAATTAGCCTTCCCCGATGGTGTCAACATATTTCTGGGGTAAGGAGTCCCAGTATAAACAATCCTTGAAGATGTAGGTTGATAATTCAGATTGCTTACAGGTGGTTGGTTTCCCAAGTAAGTATAACCCCAATAAGGTTGATTAACTATAGGTTGTACCCCTAAGGGTTTCCATGTACTAGAAATAGGAGTAACCACATTGTTGTTTATGGATGGAATAATAAATATTGGTTGTCCAGTGGGGGTCTTCCTTGCACTGGAAGTAACTCCACTAACTAATGAAACAACTTGGGTTGGGTATTTCCCCCCAGTGGTAGAATATATGGGAGAACCAGAGGCATACCCAGGATTTGGAACTGAAGGAGTAGGAATAGAGGGTTGTCTTAGATCATAAGATATCAAAACTAGGGCCGGTGATCCTAAACTACGATCTATTTGAGATGATGAAAGTGCACGGTATCCTTTTGGGATTGTTTCTGAATAATGGGAAAGAGGAGAAATACTTCTCCTTTTTATATCCGTTCCTACATTACGCAAACGTTCAATATATTGATGGAATAATTATGCATTCGTAAGATCCTCTCTTGTCACATACCCCAATTTTGTAAAATAATGTTAAATTGTTTTATTATATTCCTGAGACATTATGTTAAATTTAATGCTAAGTAGGAACTGATGACTTAGCAAAGTCAACAAAAGTGGAATGTAATTCAGAATATTTTATTATTAATAAATAAATTGTGGAGACAACAGCATGGGAGAGCTGTTAAAAAGAGGTTACTGGTCAAACTGGTGGATGGAACTAGGTGGAGGAAAAAAGACAAGTGGCAGCATCCTCAAACACTTCCTAAGTTGCAGGTGGTAACTTCCCTATATTTGGGGTCATGATCCCCCAAGAAAGTGGGATCAGAGCAGGTGGCTCATTAAATGACAATTAACCCAAAAAGACCTAGGCAATCTTTTAAAAGTACCCAATGAATAGATCTGAGGCTACTCAGATATTTTCCAGAGAATAAACATTCAGGTGGAATGCTATTCAGGAAATTCATTTGGGGAAAAGGGGAAAAACAGTAAGGAAGTTGTTCTGAGAGGATTGCTGTAGTAACTTGGCTTATTACAGCTTGTTAGCTGGGTGAACTTACTAATAAGTTCTGGATTAATACTGAGTTTGAGGACTGGTATCTGACTATTGCTGCACTTAGTTCCAGCCAGGGAGACCAGAGCAAGCTCGGGGGTCCTGAGGAGTCACTGTTTGAGCGCTCTCCAGAAATTGGTAGGGAGGAAAGGCCTCCCATCGCTGTTGTTGTCCAAGATTAAGCAGTTTCTTCTACTTAACTGTCTTTGTTTAAATACTCTGAATGGTTGAATGTATTGTTTGTAGTTTATAAAATTAAAGTTAACTGGTTTAGTGTTGTAAATGTTTTAGTTATTTAGTAATGAAATCTTTTGATGAAAGATAAATACCCACTGTGTTTTTACACATCCAGGTTTTAGCAGACCGTACTCCAGCACAGGGGTAAATTTAAATAAGAATAGCATGATGAGATTGCAGAGTAGTAGTCTCTTTATCTATTTTCAGAAAAGATGTTTCATTGACAGGTGTATGAGTTTCTTAGTTAAAAACTACTTCCTTGAACTGTATTTTTACTTTCAGTAATTTTATATTGTAAAGAACAAATAGGAGAGTAGATTTTAGACTAGATTTATTTACTGTTTTAACCTACAGATCTTTCTTCCAGATTAGAATAATTTTGTTACTATATGTCTAATAATAAACTGAAAGTAGGAATAGTTATATACTGTTTAGATACTATTGTCAAATCAATCTAACCAATCTGGTTTAGATTGTATGATTGTTTGAGATGTATTTTATTTCATTATTTTCCCTTCTTTTTTTTAGGATTGAGCTCGAACAAGCTTCCAGAGCTGTTAATCTTTTTATTTTAGAATATGAACGAAGGTTAATATTTATGCTTTAAGAGAAACTATAGATAGATTTAATTAAATTCTGGATATATATAAATAAATATCATAATTAAGAAAATAAATTAATTACAAAAGAACATAGATAGTATAGTATAAATTATATAAGAGATAATTAACAAGTACTATTATCGATATACTTATAAAAACAAACTAAGGATATTAATATAGAGGCTATAGTAAATCACAGAAAGATAATATAGCTATTATAATAGAAATTTATTTATGCAATACAAGAATATTATTATTACTAACACAAATAGTATTCTTATTATTAAAAGTATATCTTAGAACGGTTTTACTGTCTAAGCTACAAGCACAGGTATACAGAAAGTATTTAAATTTATTATAACAAGAAGGACATATAAAAACCCTATATTATTAAAAGGGTATAAACAATATATCAAAAATTACAAATTCTTACTTATAAGAAAGGCAAATTATAAACAGGAATGGAAACCCTAATAATAATACCTTTAAACAGTAAACAAATCAAATGCATTTGTGTACAGAAATTAAACAACAGATGTACATGATGCTCTTTTATCGAGCTTAATTACATATTCAAAATATAACTAGTAACCCTAATAGTGCAGAAGCACTTTTCAACTTAACAGTAATTTAAAAGGAACAGAGATATTTTCTTCACTGCCAGATAGGGTTAAACCCTTATAAATTCCAATTTATACAAGTAAATTAACAAATGGTGGAATTAATATCATTTTACTCACAGTTGTAGTTTTAATTTAAACATAAGTAAGCTTTCAAAATTCTAAATAATATAAGCAAAGAAGGAACGCAGAAAAAGATTACTGTAATGAACACTTGTATAATAACTTAGGGTAAAAACCCTATCATTTCGAATATACAAAAACAATGACTGTAAAACCCAGTGCTGTAATATTAACCCATGGCCGTACTGAGAATTTTATGCAGGAAGGCTTACATCCTATTATTCTAAATATAAACACAGTAATAATTACAAAACAAAAGTTTACACTCACAGCCGAAGCCGGAGAGCCCTACAATAGAGCTAGGGTCTTAACAAAACGGTGTTAAACGACGAACAAACAACCAAAAACCATGAGGTTCTAATAGGCCGTAATGACCAAACACTCATTACCCCATAAGGGTTTACACAAGGTGAATGAGCCATGGAGGAACCAGGGCTTACCGTGGCCCCTTATCATTGTAACCCCGTGCTCTCTATGCAGACAGAGAAGAGAGGCAGATCATATATGCAAAACAAAATACGGCTGGCTGTTAAATTCATATTAAAAACCAAAAGATGTATATACAAGCAATCGGCATTATCATTAATAGGAAATGAATGATATCCTTTACCTTAGCAGTGGAAATTCACCAACAGTATCGCAACGACCAGCAACCAGCACGAGCAAGGAGTCTACCGTTCAATGGCTAGGAAACAATGTTACAATAATTTCAAAACATTGACAGCAGGAAACCCTCATTTATACATAAAACTGAAGGAGGCGATAAAACCCTAAAGCCGAGCTACTACTCCTTTCAACAACGCACAGCAACGGTGGAGCTCAAACCTTTACATGCCGAAAAGAGGAACCACTCTAGTTGGATAGACTGAAGGAGAATGGCATGGACTGACACAGTCAAGGGTTAAAGTTTTAGCAATGGAGGCAGCAAGAAAGCAAACCAGAGAATGAGTCATGTTTAATGAGCAGAAGAACCTGAGACAGCTTCCACGTTGGTGCAATGGGGCAAATTAATCAGGGAGGAGGAGCTGTAGACAGTCATAGCCTACCCAGGTGACAAAGTGGCTAGTTTTCACTCACAGAACGATGGACCAGATCCCGAATGTGAGGGAGGATAATGAGCTAGGTATTGGGGAAGACACTTTTAAAACCTGCAGTGCATGGCCCAAATCAAGCCACGTCGCCATGCAAATAATTTGCCATGGTGGGTTCCTTCTCAATAGTTTCGATGATTAAATCATGAGGATCCAGCGTTGACAAACTTCAGCTGTCCCCAAGGTTAAACCTTACTCCCAGCCAAGTCAACCTATTATTGCAGCATTATAACAAGTGTTAGGTTAATACATCAACGTTGTCATAGAAACTTACCACCGATGCATGGTATCACAAATCATTACCATATGTTATATTATTTATCACCCATACGATGCACTCCAATGATAACACTAGGTTCATCGTGAGTACAACCAATTATATCGCCATAGCCTTATAACATGATATTTATTTAATAAACATTGGTCTAAAGAGCACTATATCTAAAGTGGTAAGTGCATTAACATCCTCTTGTTTACAAAATTGAAATGTTAAATGTAAACTTGGTTTGTTTGTTGTAAAGCTTTTGAGAGTTATTATTAGAGTGAGTCTATAAACTTAATTTGTCGTGAACTTGTTTATGACTTGTTCGTCCAGGTGATGACTACCTTGTCATTTAATACCTTACAGTCTTAATAGATTAAATTTGTAACATGTTTATAAAGGGAGGTTTAATACATATGGTTAAGTAAGAATATTATTTTTACAAGTATTCCACTAACATTTATATTATAATTATAGAGTATACTATTGGTACACTTAGAGGTGGTAAAATCAGCCATAGTAACTATTGTATTATAATGTTAACCTTCATGGTTTTGCCATAGTCATCTAAGTTAGATAAAAGCTTACAAGAGGAAGTGGCAACTAAATATTATGATGAATGCATCATCTGGAATAAATGTCCTTAACTTAGAATTTATCACATATGAATGTGAAACCTTTTTAAGGGAAAATTTATCAACGTAATGGTTAGACTTTAAAACTTCTATGTTGTACATTCTTTTATTGGTTAAAATGATAACTAGTTTTCAGTAGGTGGTTAATTAGACCTAAGATAAGATTTAGTACATGTTGAATCAGTGGTAATGGAAATAAGACCGGGTGCATCAGCATGAGTATATCTCTATTAGTGGATAGTTTGATTTTAGCAATAGTAATTTGTAAACCCCATATTCATACCCTTTACGAAGTAAAAGTAGTTGTGCTTTCTTAAACATAAACTTTTTAGTTTCATATACTACTTGTAATTAATCTTAATTAAAGATATTTTGACACTGATAACTATAATAGATAACAAATAGTTCAGTAATCGTAAGAACTATAAATCTACCTCTACTAGAATGAAGAACAGATAATAGATTTTAACTTAGTAAGCATTGGTATGTGCTTAGCCAGTAATGTCTTATTGAACTTTGAATTGCAAACAAACTTGGACATAAGACTCTAGAATTTTTACTTGTAGAAGCCAATCTTCTTACCTGTAATCTGTAAAGGACAGAAGGAACTTTCTGCATTAGCTTGAAAGCTAAGTAAGCCCAGTGTTCATGATAGCCCCACCTTATGTTCGCAAAAATAAACAAGTTAGTAAACTGAAAAGATTTGTTCTATCAATCTATACAAATAACAGATGCATTCTATTAATAAGCTGATAACCTGTAACTAATTAAGTGATTATTTAACTGCTTTTATATTAATATCATGTAATTTTAAAATTTTAAATTTTTCAGAAAATTTGCGGTTCTGACATCTCTAAGGGCTTGCCTTAGAGGAGTAACGAAGGATGGATTAATAGTTCCATATTCAAAAATGGCTTTCCCTAGGGAATTTCTCCATAAAGGAGAATTTGGACAAAACTCTACTCCTATGGTGTCATTATATGGGTGATTGAAAACCTAATTTGATGAACCAACTTGACCTTCCATTGGAAAATCAAAGGAAGTATCAGCTGCAGGAGTTTGTTTGACCAATGGATTATCATAAGAGGTAAATTCTTCCCCAACTTCCATAATTGGATTCCCTTCCACATGGGAATCAACTGTGACATCTTGATCTATGGATTTCATTTCACTCTCTCCCACAACAAGAGGAAATTCAGGTGGTAAGCCTTGAACTATTTAAGATCGTCTCAAGGGTAACTCAGATAGAATGTTGGTCACAAAAAACCTAACCTAGGGTTTGAAACTAGAATCACACACAAAACCAATCCTACACAAGCTAAGGTCACAAGCAAACTAAGGTGATAAGAGGGGCTAATAAAAAGTCGGCTCCTCACTAGGATTTTCAAGTCTTTGCAACTCGTGATATACCACAAGGTCGAACAGTAAAACAAGACAAGGAGGATTGGGACCATACCCTTTCCTGAATACCCGACTACCTCGAAGACATGTGCGTAGTAGCTCCCCGAGTGTTGTTCTCGGTGTATTTCTCCAACAAGATAGCCAAAAGTATTTTCTCAGTTGGTTTAAGGTGTCCTAGAAGGGTCTCTCGATATACTCAAGGTACGTGGGAGATAAAATATGTGTTAGTGTTGTCTAATGCACAATCATTCGATAGGAGCCTTCTGATATACTACCGAGTATGTGAAGTACCTTTCTATATACCTCAAGGGTACATGAATAGTCGTTCTATATACCCGTTTGTACATGGAAGAACTACAAGACATCGGGATGCAGTGTAGGAAATAGAATGACAGCTCCTATGTTTATAGACGATGAAACATGTATTCTAACTTATCACTTAAGTTACTAAAGATTTTAACCTAGAACTAGCATTAATTTTATATTATATGATTAAATGAATGCATGAGGTGTGGCTAGAAAAAGTAAAACCATGCAGCATGATCATGCAAATTGTCACTTTATCATTCAGGGTATGCTCTACTTACAGAAGAGATAGTGATTCAATTTTTGTTTCCAAACACGAAATCCCAAACAATCACACTGAACTATTTTCCAAATTGCAAGAAAGAAAAAGGCTTCTAATGACCAATCTTGAAAGTAAATGGAATAAGATCTCTTTTCCAAAAATAATGATGTTGCATCTACTTGGCACAGTAAACTCTTTTTAATTCTTCAAATATAAAATACCTAACTCAAACTATGATATATCTGTTGAGAAAAGAGCATGCAAAGAAAGGAAAAAACTTGAATGCATGAAATTTTATTCAACTAATCAAGTATCCAATGGTTCATCCTCAAACACACATATATGATCAATCTCAAAATTTTATTTTTGATCAAAAGAAAAAGAAATATTCTATTAACCTATGAAGAACAAAGTTAAATAAAGAAAAAGAAAAATACTTTATTTTTATCTGATCTAATAGTAATAAGAAATCTGACTATATAACTTCCAAAGCACTCTTTCAAAATTAAAACCCAATCTTACCAAGAAATGAAACATATCAAAACAACCTAGCTATTTTAAACAAAATGAATCAAGCCTTTAACACATTCCATATTTCGAACTAACAGTCAAATATCAATCATGAATCCAAAAACAAACTCAGAAAAGGAAAAAATCATTTTAAGTTTCAAAATTACAGAGTATAAAACCCTACCTGGAAGTGATTCTCATAGGTTATGAATAGAGCATTACCTCCTCGGCACTTCCTCTTTCCCACTGAAACAGAGTGATGGCACCTCCTTTTTTCCACTAGGTATACGCGGTGGCACCACTTCTTGTCCCTACTGAAAACGCAATGTTTCTTGTAGGTTTCAAACAAAAATCAAGTGAAAAAGAGAAAGTTAAATGTCACACTACTTGCATCAAATCATAAAAATGAGAGGAAAATGAAGCATATGAAGCATATCTGGTTAAAATGAAACCAAATCTCACTACAAAACTAGTAGATCTGATCATTGAAAAAGTTGAAGTTTGGAATAAAGGAAAGAACTGAAAACCAAGAAAGATAAAAAGTTATGAATGTCTTCCCCAGTAGAGTCACCAAATTTGTTGCTGGAAATACTCACCTCCTACAGACAACAGTTGTTTCCCTCCAATATAGTGTAATGCTCCATCCTTCAAGAGAATTAGATCTCCACATTTTACCTGTAAAACACATCACAAAGCACACAAGATCAAAAGTAAAAAATACAATATAATATCTTATATCAAAGACTAAGGAGTTTGATAATAAAACAGTGATTGAAACACAATAAGAATGATGGGAAAGGAACTTTTTATTGCATAGTCAAATAAAGAGAGAGATTACAACCAATATGGCTTAGTATTGAGATGTATACTCTAATGCAAAGTTTTTTCCTCAAAGCTTCAACTTGTCTTTCTTATGCTCACCCTAGATTTGGCCAGAACTTTGGTGTTGTAGCATAGCTTTCCTCCTCTTACACATGGGGCGTAAGCCACTACTTATAGATCTTGGTAGGATTGGAATGGTTGATAAAATGTTGGATGATCTGGAAGGGATATCCTACTAAGGGGGATATTGAGTCTAGATGGTAAAAAAGAGTAGGTATGAGGGTGCCATGAAGCTGATCTTGAAGAATCTTCATGAATCTTCTCTTTTTCCTTTTGAAACTTGAGCACCTCTCTTTTACTATGGATACAAAGCATTACCAGGGCTGCACTGCTCATTTCTCAAAGATATTAGGCAGCGGTACTGCTCATTTTCAACTGACAAGTGGATTTAATGAAAGGGGTAACACACATTGTATAAAGGGAAAAGGAGGTGGTTGACATACGTATGAAAATATGAGTCCTGACCAGTATCTAACTTCATATTTTGAGGAATTGAAGAAAATTATGATGTCTTGGTTCTCATTACATGGTTATGACGAGAATTGTGTGTAAAAACATCTTTTTTATAGACCCCATTAAGTCTTTTCCATTCTATAATTATCTTACAAAATATTAATAAAATAATATAATTGTTAATTTCATGAGATAATGATACCTTGGAACTCATTTACTTCCTCTGTAATGTTATTTTCCCAAACAATACCTTCATCTTCTTTGGAAATTCGAATTAGAGAGGCTTATCTTGATTTTAGGGGAGTTACACTAATTGTGAACTCACTCTCTCCTCTAGTTCCTTCCTCTGCTAAATTTAGGACCTAAAATATGTCATAAGCTATCATAAGACCTGATTCTTGTCATAATATGTCATAATATTCATTTTGGGTGTTACACTTCCACAAGTGCACCCCAAGGAGCCATTTTTAGCCTGAGAAGTTACAACTTTATAAGATTCCTTAATTATGAGATCCCTTACACCATGGATGAGAGTTAAAAATCATGTGGGACCCAATTAGCCTTGATATGCAACCTCCTTGTCCAAATTTTCCTAATGTTGCATTAATAAAAAATATTGGACCTCATACATTACAAATATATGGTACACATCACAACCTTAATAATTTCTCATAAATTTTCCAACTGAATATGGCCATTGCACTCCTTATTCTAATAGAGTGGTCCATAGTAAAAAGTTGGGGACATGACACTATTCTTGGAGCACCAAAGGAATAAAAAGTAGGAAATAAACTCGTTTTATTAAGGGCGTTATTCATAGCTCTAAATTAGGCTCTAAAACAACACTAAACTGGATGATAATTAGCATAAATTTTAGTGCCTAGTTTCAAAACAATGCACATAAAAATTCCAAGAGAAGAGTCATCCTGTGAAATAGCACCAATGATTCCTTGAAAATGGAGAAAAATACACTAAAAGTGTTGGTAGATGCCAAAGAGGGATCTAAAATGGATGTTAATCACATTGTTTTCTTGTAGTATTAGAAATAATGATAACATCTAGAATTTTCATACCCTCTTTGTATCCACCTTTCTCCCTAGAGGTGATGAGGTTCATAATGGGATTTACCTGATTGAAAATAGTTTTAGTGCGAGGCCTAAACTTGTCCATGGATTTGAGAGTTGTTTATTCTTTTGGGATAAGGGCTGGCAAGGTAGAGTTGAGAGATTGAATAATAAATTTCAAATTCTATGAAATATTTAACAACTTGCTAAACATCCAAGCCCACTGTAGAAAAATAGGCTTCAAATAAATCTACTTTGGTCTTGTCTAAATATTGGGATTTCCTTTGGGCCATTTCCATCATTGTAGCTTGTACATATTCTTTAGATATTTCACTCATGAGGTTGATATTTTGGTATAGGGAGAGTATGCTGGGAATTATGGTAAGTTTCTAGGGTAAACTATATATCAAACAATTTACTCCTAAAACTTACCATTATTTTGATTGACTCTAAAAACCTACATTCAAAAATTAAGTTGTGAATATGTTGAAGAAGCTAAACCATTACTACATATTTTTCACACCTAGATTAGATAGCAGAGTTTGATAACTAAAATAAATATATTCTTCTAGATCCTCATGCTTTTTGAGGATGTTTTCTTGAGATGATTGGAGAATTAATATTCTATTTTAATTCTTATACAAAACATGGATTTTTGAGAAAATATGGAGTTACATCGCCTTCTCTCATTCATTTAAATCTTGATTTTTTTCCATGGAATTTCCTCTTGCTCATCTTTAGTATCTAGTTTGTCATGGAGTGTTCAGATTAATTAATCCTCCTTTTTCCAATATAGTCTATTTGGTTAATTTACCTAACTTAGGAAGTTATTATAACTATACTAGAGTATTAGGTAAACACCTAGAGGTTATCGTCCACTTACTACATGTGCATGCATGATTTTATGTGCCTCTAGACCAATCCCTACATTGTAGGATCCCATACTGAGTGCCACCAACAACCTCCTTCAGTTTTCTATGGTAGGTAAGTAGTTGTGTTGAGTTATCCTCTAATTACTTTCAGTTAGATCACTAGAAGTTATCCTAGATCCAGCTTTGCATGCATCAAGGGAGAGTGGTTCCTTTTGTCCACATATGCCTCTTATCCACCTATCTCATTAGTAAACTGATTGTAGACTGATTTAGACATCCATAGCTAGACTAGTGAGCTCCAACTGTGATTTAGACACCCCACATTAGGAGATCAACCAGGTTTAGTTGGTAGATTCAAATCTTATCCATAGTATTCAAATTCTATTTATTGTAACACCATTTTACTACTGATTAATGAACAGAGATTAATGTTGTGATCATCTAAGCAATTATTTTTCGATTTTTCTGAAATTTTTGTCATGAATTATTTTCCCAGTGTACATTGATCTTAATTATTCCCTTGCATAATTACTTTACAATAGCTCTCATAATGTCCTATAGATCTATGGTTCTCAAACTTAGCATGGAGTACTTCATATTCCCTAGCCAAATTGGGATTTGTTCCTTCTTTGATTGTAGGGGTTTGGACTTCCACAATTTAAGTTTCCATATCCTTCTTGGTTTGAGATATGTTCCCAAAGAATTATTTATTCCACTTTCTAATTCTATTTTTTTTTATATTTTTTAGTCTTTGCTAGAATTTAAACATAAAGGTTCCCATTTGAGGCATGCATTCAATCCACCATTGCTCATATTGTTTTTGAAATCTAGGTGGTGGAAAAAATATTTCATATCAAAAGGAATTAGGCTTGGATGTAACAGAGCTATCCTATAATATTATTAGTTAGTGATTAAATCCTATCGTTGAAAATATTTATGGTGTCAAGAGTGTTCTTATGTTAAGTAGTTATACATTTGAAACTATGAAGCGGTCTTGTTTGTGTACAAATTTTTTTGCACCACCTATTTTGTTGTTCCATGTTTGGAAGTCATTTATTATATCCTCATTGACCATACTCGGCTTTGTGATTATTTATTTGAAGTTCTTAGTATCTATATCTATTCTTCTTAACCCTCCTCTCTTCTTATAGATCAAGAGAGATTATCAGGTTGAACTATTCTCCTAGTATCGAGGAACTTTTTTTTAGGACATGACCTATCCCTATGAGCTACTCTAAGAATAATTTTTTTTTCTAGTAGAATATTAAGCTTGTAGAAATTTTTGATAAAAATTTATTTGTATTTTCCTAGTTCAAATAAGTACGTTCTAATGGCATTCTCTATTTTTGAAAATTTATTTACGTGTATCTGCATCAGATTCCATAAAATAACTAAACTTCTATTAAATCTTGTTTCATTGGTTGTTTTAGAGATAAACTCTTTCGAACACTCGTGCAATATTTTTTCTGATTTCCTCATTTCATTTTGTTTCTCATAATAGTAGTATGTACGTAATCTCTTTCAAATTATATTTCCCATGATTTGTTGCTTACTTTTGTTGCTTATACCTCTAATATTCTAAAAGATTATTTTAAATTTCATTTTTAACAATGGCGGGGGGGTTTGATAAGGCATTTATCCCTTATACAGTTTGTCTGACCCAAGTCCCTTAGTTGAGCAGCTACATATTAAATCTTCTACATTCTCATTCTTCTACTCTTTTTCTTCTCTTTGATTCCTATTAAATTATTGGATGGTTTCAAGGGAATTGTTCTTGTTCCAAATCCCAAAGATTCAATTTGGTTTATCACCAGATAGGTTGTCTTCTTTTTGGTCTTCATAAACAATATTTGCAAGAATTGAATTTATTATTCCATCATGTCTGTTATTTTTTTTCTCCATATATTTTGAGAAGAGTTGGAAGATTCACTTCCACCATTATCATATGTTAATTCAAATATATTTTCTCGTCCTCTAAAATAGAATGATCACAACCTTCAAAATCCATTTCTAAGTCCTTTATTCTACTTGTCTCTTTTTCCTTATATGGTTTTTAGGTTTTTAATTATGTAGGGAGTTCATCCTTTTTTCTTCTTTTTTGACCCTCATCCTATGTGAATTTTGGGTAGATAGTTTCTCTATTAACAATTTGAGCTTTGAGATCCTATCCTTCCTCCCTTATATTGAGCACATGGAAGTTATTGTTTGTAGAGGGAGAAAAGGAAATGTTAAGATATAATATGCTTAGATACATATCATTAGTGTTTAATCCAAATTCACAACAGTAGCATATGCATAATCACTTAAAGAAACACAATCACAAGATAGACACAGATTTATCCTGGGAAACCCTCCAAGGGAAGAAAACCCAACAAAAATTCCTCTATATAGATGTATAAGATAAAACCCCAAAATAGGTCATCCTCCTCCTTTATGGTATGTCTCTCTCTCTCTCCTATGCGCTATACACAAGTGACTGTGTTTGTTCAAATGAGGAACACAACTCCTCTATTTATATTCTTTTTTTCACTTGACTTTTAACCTAACAAGTTGACCCCACTAAACTGACTAGGCCGACTTCACTTAGGAAGACTAAAAAAAGTATTATATTATATTCATAAGGGTACTATTAACTCGACTTACAATGGAGGTTATACCTCATGACTCTATGATAACCAAATACAATAGTAACATCCCGATGGAGGAATAAGACATCTCCCTTGGCGTACATCAGTAAAAGAAATTTAGAATATTCTTCGAAGTTACAATATTTCAACACTCCCCATTAACGAGAAGGGTATTCTACTGACAACAACATCATCAACTATAGGAGTAACAAGAGAGAGCATATTCAAAAATATCAACTTAATACATCTATTGTAGGTACAACAAATCCCATGTCATTTTGACATGGGGACCCAATTATACATACAAGATTACTTTGTAAGACTCTTCATGATCTTAAAGGGTTTCATTAAAAATTTTACTTGACTCTTGGGATTCCTTAACTTACCAAATTTCCCAAAAAAAAATCCATGTTTGATTTCTTTGTTTTAAATGCAAAAAGATTGAGTTTTTGTTTGGATTGTTTTCACATCTTGCATCCCGCAACCCACAAGTTGCAGAATGCAGGAAACCTTTTGTTTTTGATATTTCATTTTTCAAACCTGCACCCCGCATCCTGCAAATGTGGGATGTGGGAGAATTTTTATGTATGTTTATTTTAGTGAACCCGCATCCCACAACTTGCGGAATGCGGGTTGTAGGGTTATCATTTGTTTACATTTTGGATTGCCTATGTCTGCATCCCGCATCCCATAAGATGCGGCATGTGGAGTGCGGAGCCGATTGAATAATTTTTTGCCATTTTTCTATTCCGCACTCTGCATCCCGCAAGTTGCGGAATGATTAATAAACTTTCGATTTTGTTTTTGATCCCACATCCTGCAAAACTGATCCTGACCATGCTTTTTCTTTTTACCCTCATATGATGGTATTTATTATTTCTCGAGATTTATAAATATAGTAGTTTTGTTTATTATTTTTACTGTTGTAATTTTTTTTTATGTGTTATTTTATCTCCAGAATTCACCATGTGATTCCGACAATGATTACTACAGTTTCAAGTTGGTTTCCAAGTTGCTTTCTCGCAATTTGAATTGTTTACTATGCTTATTATATAATTCAGTTTTAATTTCTGGTATAAGTATTCAAAACGACACATGGAAACATCCAAAACCCCCAGATTTACCAGGAGTAAAAACCTTCAGAAGGACATGTTCACCAAAGACCCGAATTTCGGTGTCTTTTTTGATACTAGTAGCTGAATGACTGAAACTTATCATTTGGATTGGTCTCGAGCTTACTCTATCTTCGATAACAATGACCTCTCAGATTTCCAGAGTGACCAAATTGTTTATGAGAGAATTAGAGATTCTGTCCTACATATGATTGCAACAAGACTGGACATCCTACCTTATAACGATTCCGTTAGGTGGATTATAGACCACGCCAATGTGAAAGATTGTTCATTCAATACCAGTACCGAATCTCAGCTAGCCAATTTCCATTTTGAAACCTTTGTCAGGATTTATGCTCTTAAACCTTATACCCAACTCCTAGATGAAGACTTTGTTAAAGCTACCAAATCCAAATTCAATTTCAACCAAATGCTTAAATCCTGGATGACTGAACCCCACAAGTTTTCCAAGAGGAAAGACAAATTATAACCTATCAAATGGTTTAAATAGCCTTACTCCCTGCTTGCAGCGATGTTGTACAGGATTTATGGTCTCCGCAACTATTCTTTCTTTAAAGAGGAATGGGCTCCCATCGCTCATCATATTATAACTACAGGTGAATCTTTCCCTTGGGCCTGAATCCTGTCACTGGATATCAAAAATGGCATACAAGAATTCTAGAAAGCCACTGCTAAGAAAAATCCCAAGTTTTATCTTAATGCCTTCATTGTAGACATCTTTTATGTTGAAGTCCGTTACCCTAATTTCGGATGGATTTGGGAATTACCATCCCCACCAGTACATATTTATCATTCTAATCTATGGGATATCAACTATGTGGCTAGGTTTTATGATATATGTGAAATTTTTCATGGCCGAGTGTATTTTCTGATTTTCAACAAAGAAGCCCCTTCGTTCTCACCGAAAAAAAAATCTCTCATAGCCACTATGGGTGACTGGTATGTTTGTGAATCATTCACCTATATTAGGGTTTATGGAAGCAATGCTGGTCACATGTTTCCTAAGTTCATTCCAGATAGGTTGGTCTTAGAAGAGATCTCATTTCAGATAGTTACAACGGGGATCTACAAGAAATGTGTTGCACCGAAGAGGAAAGTTTGGCCCAGGTTTCCTATTATCCTTGGATCCTTGAGAGTACCCACTTCTACTTGGGCATCGAAGCTGAGTGACAACATCATATCACTTAAACTTGGTTTTGCAAAAAAAAGGAAGCACAATCCCAAAGGGATTTTTGATTTACACCTGAAGCAGAACCATTTCAAAATAGGTTATGTTCATGAGGAAACTTCGTATGATTTCATTTATCAGGGAGTAGATACATTTTCTAAAGTCCTGGAAAGGGATAAGAGCAAAGAAGAGTGAAGCCATATCCTGCAGTATCAGAAGGAGATTAGAGACAGGGTAAAACATTATAGGTCTATGGAGTTGGACATCCTAGAAAGGATGACAAAAGACCTAGATGAAATAGTATCTGAAGCTATAAAGAAAGCTCAGGCTATCTGTGGCAGAAGATGGTATGCAATTGATAATATCATGACCGAATTATCCTTTCCTACTATGGTGCTTATTGAGAAGGCATGTTCACCCCTACTGATGATTGAGCAAGTAGAGCAATGAAGGTAGGAGCAGGAGGAGAAGATAAAGAATCTTGACCACATCAGCATCCACGATGTAGAGCAGTTAATCAAACAACCATTTACAGTACAAAGCAATATCCACGTCTACATCTGAGTTTGGCATAAGTTGGCTAAGGATGAGGTTGAAGATTATAAGTGTAATGCTCAACTTGGCATAGAATTAGCCACTTATCCTGATATCAAGGAGATGCTACAAATTTGGAGGGTCTCGAAAGATTTCCTAGGATATTAGCCTTGTTTAGTTTTTTATCCCCTTTAGGGGGAATTTTATTGTTTGTAATAATTATTTAAGTGAGTGGTCTCTAATGTATTGGGGACTCTTGAACTTTTGAATTTTGGAAGGGAGACTGATACAAGGGATCGAATAGCACTTCAGTTTTTTCCAAGGTCTTTTGTGTAATTTGTTACACAGAATTTTGAATAAATACAATGTTGCAATTCTTATCTCTTGTATATGATCCATTAAATGTCTTTGACAGGTTTTAGTTCTTGTTCCAAATGATCAGATAGTACTGTGATTCATTTGTAATTGTTTAATGTGTTTATTTAACTCTGTTTTATCTCTGTTAATTATTAATGCATTGATAAAAATTCATGAAATTTCTTTTATGAACCGTCTTTATCTATTTCTGCAAATGTTTCAGCAGTAAGAGTTTTGTAGCTTAATTTTGTTTCTCAACTAACTTGAGTGCCTGTAGGTTATCTTGAATGGTTTAGTTCTTATTTTCTGTTATTTAATTTTCACTAAACAATTGTAATCTCAGTAAGTACATTTTCATCTTATTTACATTTTTGTCCATATGATGAATTGCTTGTTCTTCACACAGCTCAAGACAACCTGTCAATCATTCAACACCTTTTCAAAGTAGTTTAGATTTAGATTAGTTTCTTCTTCCTAGTTAGGTTTTAGTTTTCCTTTTCTTTTCTTAACTCTCTTTGTTTTCCATTCTGGAAAATAGATCCCCTTGTGGATCAAATCCATCCATAAGCTAGCGGAGGCTACAGATGTATCTGTGGTAGATTACCATCCCAAACAGCTCGAGGATAGAACAATACCTACGTGGGATTGTTTGCATCCTTTCCCTGGGTTTTCTTCATGTGTTGCAAGCCTTAAACACCCTAATCAGCCACCTACACAGTTGGGGCTTCAAAAAATGGTGCTAGAAGGAGGGCCAACACATCATGCCTAAAGTAAACAATCGTACACCTCCTCTAGCAAGAGATCCAATCATTACTCATAGTCGTGCTAGTGCGTCTACCTCAGGGGAACAAGTAGCTCAAGTTTCAGACACTGTTCCACTTACCCCTGGACAAGAAAAGGATACCCCGTCAGACAGATACTTTCTTGTATCACCCATCCTAGGGCCCATCATAGTTGAACAACTGTTGAATGGTAATTCCCACAACTTTGCCGAGTTTAGAAGAAAATTTGCTGAAGATCATCCTGCTCAGTATTTTTCTCAACTCATTAATCAAGACAGTCCATGCCCAGGTAATCAAAACACTGAAAGAGGTCGTGACCTTTTCAGTGAACCATCCACTCTTGGGTTAGATATAGGTTCCTTGTTTCTGGAGTCGAAAAATCCTCGACACGACATCTGACCAGGAGGGACACCCCCGTCTCCTCCCTCTTCTTCATCTTCATCAAACGAATTGTCAGACTCCTCAGCAGAATCTATCCCGATGGCTAACAAACGACATAACAAGCCATGGTTAGACAGGGATGTCATATCTGTTTGAGGCGATCAACACAGATTGCCTAAAAACCACGAGAAGTGGCTTCCAAAATTTAATATAGATGATAAGATTCCTGTGGAAGACCACATAAAATCCTTCATGCAAACCATTAGACTTAGAAACATTATCCATGAAGACATGGTTTGCAGACTGTTCCCTTACACATTTGAGGGAAAGGCTTCTACCTGGTACTTTGCCTTAGAAGCTAGCTCCATCCCATCATGGGATGTGTTTTCTGAACTCTTCACTCAAAATTTTGGGGATGATAAGACCCCAAAGGAATTAGTCATAGACCTCTCTTCCATGAAAACTAAGGGTAAATAAAAAGTCAAAGATTACAATCACCGGTTTCTATTTAAAGAATAGGATCCCAAATATAGCACTTACTGTTGAGGAATTACTGGTAGCTTACTACATTAAGTGTCTCCTGACCCAAATAACCATGTGGGTTAAAAGGGCCCGTAAAGAGTCCTTGCAAGATGCTTTCTCCAAATCCATACAGGTCGAAAGAGACATGTTTTGTCTCAAAGACAACTCTGACACCACATTTGAACAAGCGTCTACCTCATGTAGGAAAAGTGACAATTCCCTTAAACCTGCTGCTACCAGCCAAGATCTGTTCAATATGAGTGAAGTGAAGAAGCTCCTTTAAAGGATTTCTAACGAGATGGTATATCTCAAGAATACAAGCAATGAAAATCAATCAAACAATAGAGGATTCAACATGCCACCTTTTAGGAGGCCAAATCAACCTCCTTAGAATCTACCACCTCCAAATCCCAACGAGGGGTTCACTTCAGAAGAGATCTTCTTTGTATTGAAATCCTTAGCTGCAGGATCACCAGACGTTCTAGAACCCTCTGAATATCAGTCCACCCAAGAATCACAACCTCCCCAAGAGGAAGAGGAGGATGACCAACAAGTCAGCTCTGTGATATTCTTTGAAGAAGAAGAAGAAGAAGAAGAAGAACCTGACACTATTTTTAACCTACAGCACACACACAATACCAGGTCTAAAGGGCCACCTCCCCAGGAATCATCTTCTCCGACAAAGACCCGTAGCAAAGGTAAAGCTCAAACTTAGAAGGACACCCTCATTATTGAGCCAGAATACAACTTGGCCGAGGATCTTAAAAGAGTCAAAGAAAACATATCTTTATTTGATCTTCTCAAAATCCCTTCCGTAAGGGACTCCTTACCCAAAATCATGATCATAAATCAACCTCGAGAAACTTAGAATAATAATTTTGACTCTACTCTCCAACCAAACCATCCAAAACTGGGAAGCAAGGGCACTCCTCCCTTTCTACTTACATTTGAAATCTTTAACAGGAATGTGCATAACTGTATGGTAGACTAAATTGCTTAATCTAATGTTATGCCCCTTTGTGTGTGCAAGAAACTCAATGCCACTTGGGAAAAATGTCTTGTTTAGATTGTACAATGAGATAGATCCAAGGTTAAAGTTGTAGGAAGGCTGAGAAAAGTTCTTCTCAGACTATCTGCAGAGCCTCAGATTCACCAAACAATAGAAATTGTGATTGCAGATATTCCATAGACCTATGGTATGTGGCTGAGTTGGTATTGGTCAGAGAAACTTAAAGGTTACTTTGCTACTGACTGGTCTCACTTGTGGTTTCCTCTTAATGAGCAGCCTAATAAGCTCAAAGTTGACAGAGAACCTTTCATGAAACAAACTGTAATTGATCCCGATGGTTGCAACAAATCTGTCTCCTTCATTAACAATCAAATTGAACATTTCACATTTGACACTTTCTTTGGAGACTTACCTGCTAATGTATCACCAATAGAGAATGAGTAGAAACACTCTCAGGTAACTCATCTTACATCTATTCCATTCTCTATCACTGTTGTTCATAATGTATATAATGTAAATACCAATTTTAGAATTGATGCTATAGTTTGGACCTTGTTTTTTTATGGCTCTAGGTCAAAGGAAGGAGCAGGCACATGATGTGTACTTATTGATCCTAAAGGAATCAAAACCATGATTGCATGCAGGTTGGAATTTGAATGTAGAAATAATGTGGCGGAGTACGAGGCTTTATTCCAAGGGCTCAATAAAGCTATCGATATGGGGGCTAAAGCAATTGAATGTATGGGAGACTCCGAAATCGTTGTGAAACAGCTACAGAATCATATACATTGTCTATCTCCACGCTTAGTTAATTATCAAATATTAATCAGATACATGACTAATTCCTTCTCATCATTTAATATTAGATATGTTCCTAGATCTCAGAACCTTGATGCAGATCTACTAGCCAACACTGCATCTAGAATGATCCCTCTTGAAGGCTTGTCTCCACAAACCTTCTCTATCGAATTGATGTACAGACCCTCCATACCTAATAATGTCACAAATTTGAAGGTGTTTGATGATGATTATCAAATAATTGACTTCCTATCAGCCCAAAATATCTTCGAGGGTATAACCATTGATGAAGCTGGTCATGAGAAGTCTCTATCTGATCCTTCCAACATCATCCCCAAGTCTGTCATCAATCTCGAGAAGTTATATGATTTACAAGATAAATTCAGACAACCATCAATTGCAAGACTCAAAGCTCAACCTTGAATTACACTCCCATTAATTTAGGAATAGAGCATGAACCCCAATTTATCAATCTTGGAATACATTGTTCCCGTGATGAAAGAAGAGGTTTTATCAAAATATGCAGGGAATATAAAGCATTTTTTCTTAGACATCCAATGAAATCAGGACCTTTGATAGTACTGTCATGCATCATAACATCCCCATGAAACCTGATGTAAAACACTATAAAAAAAAATTGAGGAAAATGCACCCCAATCTAGAGCCTTCTGTCAAGAAAGAACTAGATAAGCTCCTCTGGTTAGGATCATATTTCCTGTTTGACATACGGAATGAATAGCTAACTTGGTCCCTGTTTGCAAGAAGAATGGGGAAATCGGACTTTGTGTAGAATTCAAGAACCTGAACTAGGCCTCTAAAAAAGACAACTATTATGTTCCTCCAAATGGAGCAAATCCTATAGAAGGTAGTTGGATTAGAGATGTTTTCACTGCTAGACAATTTTTCTAGTTACAACCAAGTTCTGGTTGCACCCAACAATCAACTGAAAATTGCTTTCAGGACCTATTGGGGAACATTCGCATACAGATGAAGATGAATGCCGATTGGACCAATAAACATGGGGGCCATGTTCTAGAGAGCTATGGACATAGATTTCAGGTGCTTGATCCACCATTCTATCATTGTGTACCTAGATGATGTTACCATTTACTCTAAAAAACAACATGATCATTTGTCTTCTCTAAAACATGTATTTGAAACGTGTAGGAAATTTGGCATCTCCCTCAATCCCAAGAAGTCCATCTTTTTAGTGACAGAAGTTAAGCTATTGGGTTTTATAGTTTTGAAGGAAGGTATGATCATCGATCCGAAGCATGTCGAAGCAATCTCAAAGATCGACCTTCCTAACTCTCATAAGGGAATGCAGTCATTTTTGGGTAAGATTAATTTTGTTCGAAGATTTGTTCCCAATTTTGCTCAAGTGGTTAAACCCCTACAGTTTTTGGTCAAAAAAGATGTATGATTTAAGTGGTATGAAAAACAAAAAAATGCATTTACTGAAATTCGAAAAACCATAGCAGAAGCACCTACTCTCATGTCCCCAATTTTCAGTAAATATTTTATATTGTATACATTTTTTATTGACTTTTCTTATGCAACTGTCCTCATGTAGAAAAATCACGAAGACACTAAAATCCCCATTTCTTTCATGAGTTCGACATTCAAAGGGGATGAACTCAATTATTCCCAGGTTGACAAACAGACCTACACAGTATACAAATTAGTAAAACATTACAGGACTTATCTTTTGAAGTACAGGACTAAGGTGATTGTCCCTTATGCGGAAATTCACAATGTCCTCATCCAAAAGGAGTTGGGAGAAAAGAGAGCTCACTGGATTACATCCCTTCAAGAATATGATCTGGAGATTAATCCTATGAAGATTGTTAGAGGACAAGGTTTTTGTTAGCTCACTTCCCAGTTAAATGACCCTAAAAATCAGCAAGCCTATTGGGAACAGGAAGAAGCTACTCCTACAGGTTTTGTTAATGCACTTGAAACTGCGGCGTTTGAATGGTATGATCACATCAAATTCTTTCTTCATAATGGGCTTGCTCCTAAAACCCTAGATCCCAAAAAACGTAGAGCATTAAGGCTAAAATCAGCCCCTTATCAAATTATTAATGATGTTCTGTTTAGAAAGAATTATGATGGAGTGTTTCTTAGATGCCTTGAAAAAGATCAGACTGATGATTTCATGTTTCAATTTCATGCAGGACCTACAGGTGGACACTTCTCGAGTGATACCACGGCTCGCAAAATTACCGGGTAGGATACTATTGTCCTACCCTGTTCAGAGATGCCCATTCATTTGTCATAAAGTGTGAGCCTTGCCAGAATTTCACTGGAAAAGTTAAGAAACCTGCTTATCCTTTGTAGCCAGTAGTAGTCCAATTCCCATTACAGCAGTGGGGGTTGGATTTTGTCGAACCCATCAACCTTGTATCCTCATTACAGCATAAATACATCTTGACAACAACTGACTACTTCACAAGGTGGGTCAAAGCAATCCCATTAAGACTTTGTAACACATACCAGGTGATTTCCTTCCTAGAGAATCAGATAATCACCAGATTTGGAACTCTCAAGTATCTTGTTTTTGACAATGCCTAATACTTCCAATCCATTGACTTGAACAGCTATGCCCTTGAAAAGGGGATTAAGCTTAAGTTTTCTGCTAATTACTACCGTCGGGGAGATGGGCTTGCAGAATCCTCAAACAAAAACTTGATAAGCATCCTTAAGAAGACAATGGCTTCACATCAGAAGAACTGGCACATCCAACTCTATTATGCTCTTTGGGCAGATCGAATCACCCTAAGGTAGCCCTTGGTAACTCCCCATATTTCCTTGTTGAAGGCAAGGAAGCTGTCCTGCCACCTAATCTCACCATTCCTTCATTACATTTGGCCCAATCCATCCAAGAGAGTGACTCTTCCCCATTACAACAGAGGATTTATTCTCTGCTCAAACTAGAAGAGGATAGAAAGAAAGCTAAGAATAAATTTTACCAACATCAACAGTTAGTTAAGCAATGGTTTGATGAGAGGTCTTCTTCAGACAAAGACTTCTCAGTAGGAGATCTAGTGCTGAGGTGGGACAAAAAACACAAGGATAATAAAGAACACAGCAAGTTTCAACACCTTTGGTTAGGACCATTCAGTGTTACTGAAATAATTGGTCCTAGTACGGTTCGACTACAGATGCTGGAAGGGGTCGTTGACACCTTCCCAATGAATGTTTTCCTGCTCAAGGAGCACTTTGCTTGAAAAAGGTTGATTCAACCCTATATATAGGTTTGGTGTGTTTTTTTACTTTTATTTTCTGAATGTTTGCTTCATTTTGGTAACTTTTGGTAATATATACACCCTTGGCAATAATGAGCAATCATTTTTCTCAATATTCAATACTCTCAACTGAAACAAACCTGTCAGTTTCTATATTTTCTAACTCGTATCAAGATTTGTTATATCTAAATGATAACCATATTTATAGCATTTTGTATTGATGCCCTCTCATCCAGGTTAATACATTAAACATCCTTTACTCTAATGATGATAGTTATGGAAGAAAAGGTTCACCCTGTCTAAGGTCTCATTAGGGCATTGTGGCATATCTTCATATCCTGGTCAGTCTTACTCTTTGGGATCCAATTATGGCCATATATTTTATCATGTGGATTACAAGAAGAGGGGTCTCATCACGAGCCGGCTCATTAGGTACATAGGTTCTTAGTGGAATGACATCTTTGCCATTTAACATGGGGAGATGGATTCCAGTTCTATAGAAGATGGGAGATCCTATCAAAAGTCGGATCATTCATGATCTGTAGAGCATCAGTGAGTAACGTTGCCTACACATGGACACCAATCCATGGCAGTGTCTTGTAATTCATGTTAGACATTAAACCCCAGTCACCCCCCAAACAAGAAAGCATTGTACATCATAAAGAGGGGGTCCTGTTTAAGGCCAGCCTCACTATGATCATGGGCTTGATGTTGGACTGAAACTATCACCAAATGGTTCCCAAGACATGATAGTTTCTTTCGTCCATACAGCTAGAAGACAAGAGGTCTCCTTACCGATCCGAATTGCTCATTTTCCAGGTCAGTTTTGTGAATGGAACTTATTACCAGAACATGGGGCATTGGTCCTATGTCAATGCAATCTTTCATTTAAAAAAGGGGGAGGAGGAAAAATGATGGTTTAAGAATCCCTGTGTGAAAAAACAAAGTGGTGAAGGTCTGACCTTAGGTTCAGCTTTAAACTACATGCCTATGTGAGCCTCAGTTTAGATGACCCTATCCTCCAATGACATTTGAATCAGAGTTGCATCCTTTTAAATGACCATGGATGGGAGTGCATCAATAATTTTTGTAGTTTCTAGTTGGTTACATTATTATGTTAACATTTCTTGAGAGTTAATCATTTTCCCACTGACAAGTTTTGATTGGAAAGGATTCTTGTTTTGCAGAGATAACTGGTTCTTCTAGCCAGTCGCCATTTGTTGTAGGTACAACAGATCCCATGTCATTTTGACACGGGAACCCAATTATACATACGAAGATTACTTGGTAAGACTCTTCGTGATCTTAAATGGTTTCATTGAAATTTTTACTTGACTCTTGGGATTCCTTAACTTAACCGAATTTCCCAAAAAAAATCCATGTTTGATTTCTTTGTTTTAAATGCAGAAAGATTGAGTTTTTGTTTGGATTGTTTTAACATCCCGCATCCTGCAACCCACAAGTTGCGAAATGTGGGAAACCTTTTATTTTTTATATTTCATTTTTCAAACCCACATCCCGCATCCCGCAAATGCGGGATGCAGGAGAGTTTTTATGTATGTTTATTTTAGTCAACTCGCATCCTGCATCCAGCAACTTGCGGAATGCGGGTTGCGTGGTTATCATTTGTTTTCATTTTGGATTGCATATGTCTGCATCCCGCATCCTGCATCACGCAAGATGTGGTATGTGGAGTGCGGAGCTGATTGAATAATTTTTTTCCATTTTGCTATTCTGCACTTTTCATCCTGCAAGTTGTTGAATTTGGGTTGTGGAATGATTAATAAACTTGCGAATTTTTTTTTGATCCTGCATCCCACAAAATTGATCATGACCGTTCTTTTTCTTTTTACCCTCATCTGACAGTCTGTACTATTTATTAGGAATTATAAATATGGTAGTTTTGTTTATGATTTTTACTATTTTTATTGCTATAATTTGTTTTGCTGTGTGATTTTACCTCCCTAATTTACCACAGAATTTCGATAGTGATTACTACAGTTTCAGGTTGGTTTCCAAGTTGCTTTCTCACAATTTGAATTGTTTACTGTGCTTACTATATAATTCGGTTTTAATTTCTGGTATAAGTATTCAAAATGACACATGGCGACATCCAAAACCCCCATATTTACCAAAAGTAAAAGCCTTTAGAAGGACATGTTCACCAAAGACCCGAATTTTGGTGTCTTTTCTGATACTAGCAATCGAGTGGTTGAAACTTATCATTTGGACTGGTATTGGGTTTACTCTATCGTCGATAACAATGAACTCTTAGATTTCCAAAGTGACCAAATTGTTTATGATAGAATTAGAGATTCTGGACTACATATGATTGTATCAAGACCTACCATCCTACCTTATAACGATGTAGTTAGGTGGATTATAGACCATGCCAATGTGAAAGATCGTTCATTCAATACCAGTACCAGGTATCAGCTAGCCAATTTTTGCTCTGAAACCTTTGTCAGGATTTATGCTCTTAAACATTATACCTATCTCCTAGATGAAAACTTTGTTAAAGCTGCCAAATACAAATTCAATTTTGACCAAATGCTTAAATCCTAGATGACTGAACCCCATAAGTTTTCCAAGAGGAAAGATGAATTATGCCCCGTTGAATGTTTTAAAGATCCTTACTCCCTGCTTGTAACGATGTTGTGCAGGCTTTATGGTCTCCCCAACTGTTATTTCTTTAAAGAGGAATGGGATCCTATCGCTCATCATATTATAACTACATGTAAATATTTCCCTTGGGCCTCAATCCTATCACTGGAACTCAAAAACGCCATACAAGAGTTCCACAAAGCCATTGCTAAGAAAAATACCAATTTGTATCTTACTGCCTTCATTGTAGACATCTTCTATGTTGATTTTCGTTACCCTAATTTAGGGTGGATTTAGGAATTATCGGCCCCGCCAGTACATATTTACCATTCTGAGCTCTAGGATAACAACTATGTGGCTAGGTTTTATGATATATGTGAAAGTTTCCTTGGCTGGGTGTATTTTCTAATTTTTAGTAAAGAATCCCTTGCGTTCTCACTGGAAGCAAAATCTCTCATAGCCACTATGGGGGACTGGTATGTTGGTGAATCATTCACCTATATCAAGGTTTATGGCAGCAATGTTGCTCACATGTTGCCTAAGATCGTGCCAGATAGGTTGGTCTTAGAAGAGATCATATTTCAGACAGTTACAGAGGGGATCTACAAGAAATGTGTTGCACCGAAGAGGAAAGTTTGGCCTAGCTTTCCTATTACCCTTGGATCCTTGAGCATACCCACTTCTACTTGGGCATCACAACTGATTGACCACATCATGTCACTTAAACTTGGTTTTACAAGAAAAAGGAAGCACGATCCTAAAGGGGTTGTCGATTTACACTTGAAGCAGAACCATTTCAAAACATGTTATGTTCATGAGGAAACTCTGAATGATTTCATTTATTAAGGAGTAGATATATTTTTTGAAGTCTTGGCAAGGGCTAAGAGTAAAGAAGAGAAAATCCATATCCTGCAGTATCAGAAGGAGATCAAAGACAAGGTAAACTGTTACATGTCTATGGAGTTGGACATCCTGGAAAGGATGACAAAATACCTAGATGAAACCGTAGCTGAAGCTATAAAGAAAGATCAGTCTATCTATGGCAGAAGACGGTATGTAATTGGTAATATCTTGGCCAAATTATCCTTTCCTACTATGGTGCTTATTGAGAAGACATGTCCACCTGGACCGATGATCCAGCAAGTAGAGCAATGAAGGGATGAGCAGGAGTCGAAGATCAAGAATATTATATAAGTGTAATGCTCAACTTGACATAGAATTGGCCACTTATCCTGATATCAAGGAGATTCTATGAATTTGGAGGGTCTGGAAATATTTCCTAGGATATTGGCCTTGTTTAGTTTTTTATCCCATTTAGGGAGGATTTTATTGTTTGTAATAATTTTTTAAGTGAGTGATCTCTAATGTATTGGGGACTCTTGAACTTTTGACTTCTGGAAGGGAGACTGATACAAGGGATCGAACAACACTTCAGTTTTTTCCAAGGTCTTTGGAATAATTTGTTACAGAGAATTCTAAATAAATACAGTGTTGCAATTCTTATCTCTTGTATATGATCCATCAAATTTCTTTGATAGGTTTTAGTTTCTTGTTCCAAATGATCAGATAGTACTGTGATTCATTTGCAATTGGTTAATGTGTTTATTTAACTTTGATTTATCTCTATTAATTATTAATGCATTGATAAAACTTCATGAAATTTCTTTTATGAACTGTCTTTATCTATTTCTGCAAATGCTTCAGCAGTAAGAGTTTTATAGCTTATAAGTTGGTTTTTCAACTAACTTGAACGCCTGCAGGTTATCTTGAATGGTTTAATTCTGATTTTTTGTTATTTAATTTTCATTAAACAATTGTAATCTCAGTAAGTATAGTTTCATCTTATTTACGTTTTTGTCCATATGATGAATTACTTCTTCTTCACACAGCTCAAGATAACCTGTCAATCATTCAATGCCTTTTCAAATTAGTTTAGATTTAGATTAGGTTCCTCTTCCTAGTTAGGTTTTAGTTTTCCTTTTCTTTTCTTAAATCTCTTTGTTTTCCATTCTAGAAAATAGATACCCTTGTGGATCAAATCTATCCATAAGCCAACGGAGGCTACAAAAGTATCCGTGGGAGATTACATCCCAAACAGCTTGAGGATACAACAATACCTACATGGGATTGTTTGAATCCTTTGGCTGGGTTTTCTTCATGTGTTGCAAGCCTTAAACACCCTAATAAACCACATACATAGTTGATGCTTCAACAACGTCATAGGAAGTTTTAAATAATCATTAGCAACTATAGCAATTACTGGAATATCTTCAATATATCCAGTACCAGAACATCATCTTCTATAGCACCAAGTCTTCATATTCTACAGCACTCGATCACTTGATGCTTTGCAACAACACTTCGATCTTTAGATCCCTTATAGCAGCACTTCGATCTTCTTGATCCTTTGCAGCAGTACTTCGATCTTCTCGATCCTTTGCAGCAACACTTCAATATTCTCTATCCTTTGTAGCAACACTTCAATCTGATCGATCCTGTACAACACCACTTCGATCTTCTTGATCCTTACAGTAGAACTTCGATCTTCTCGATCCATTGCAGCAACACTTTGACCTTCTCGATCCTTTACAACAACACTTCGATCTTCATGATCCTTTGTTGCAACACTACCTCCAATACACATGATATATTTATAGTGGGATGATCAATTCCTATCACTTTAGGACATAGGTCCAAGAATGATGCAATCCTCATTAGCATACTCCCCCTTAATGAGGAGGGTCCATAGCATCGACCAGCTAGATCATTCACAAATAAATGCAAAACCACATTGTCTATAACAAAATGTAGATCTCTCCCACAAATGTATGCAAGACCTATCATCCACAACTGAATGGAGGACTCAACGTAGACCATCCTTAACTTGTTAAAGCTAGGACCACTACCAAGTGACTTTTATTTTCTACGACATCTACAAGTGAATGTAGGAACAATCTCCATGTGAGAGTATTGTGTGCGACTGAATGCAGATCTCATCTGCAACTGAATGCAGGACCCATCGTATGAAACAGAATGTAGGGCTCAACGTAGACCATAATCAACTTGTTAAAGCTAGGACCACACCCAAGTAAGTGTTATTTTCTATGGCATATACAACTAAATGTAGGAACACTCTCTGTTAGGATTATTAATCCTCCCTTGTCCAAATTTGGTCATATGTCTAAATCAGGAGTCCATCCAGTCTATTTATAGTCATTAGCACCATTGGTTAAACTTAACTTAATTGGGGCACATGTTTCAGTTACCAAAGTGTGGGGAACACTAATTGAGGCTCACTGCCACTTATTGCACTTGATTGCATAAGTTTAGGAGTCTCCTAGATCAATCCCTACAATTTAGGAAGCAACTGGGAGTGCCGAAACCAACCAAGGTCAGTTAACTTCAGTTGATGACTAGTCAAGCCAAGTTAGGAGTCAGTTACATTTAGTTCTAGCTCTCTACATTCAGTTAAATAATGGTTTAATTAATTGCACACATTTGGGACGTTTTTCTCACCTACCACAATCAGTTAACCATTATTTAATACTAAATGTAACAGTTGGTTGTGTTTTAGAACTCCGGTTATGATTTAGACAAGGACAGTTAACTACTGAGTCCTTAACTTCAGTTGATGACTAGTCAAGCCAAGTTAGGAGTCAGTTACATTCAGTTAAATAATGGTTTAATTAATTGCACACATGTGGGGTGCTTTTCTCACCTACCACAGTCAGTTAACCATTATTTAATACTAAATGTAACAGTTGGTTGTGTTTTAGAACTCCAATTGTGATTTAGACAAGTCTTGGTTACCTACAGTCAAGTAGAGTCATCAATTCGAACTTCCTCATGTGGATTCAAATTTCTTGTGGCTATTAAATCCATTTTACATCATTGTAATTATTATCTAGATTACTTTTTTGATTAATGAAAGCATTCACAGTTGCAAGTCTTTTGCACTGTTTCATTCTTCAATGGCTGAGTAAATTGTGAGATCTTCTTTGTGAGTTGTGTGTTTGTCTACAAATATATATGCTCAAATTTAACATGGTATCAGAGCCTCGGTGGACAAGGCACTTCTCCTCCTCAGATCTCCTACTGGATCATTTTTTTTGTTTTGCAGGTACAACTTCGAAATGATTTCATCTCTGATTAATTAACTGAATAAAAGTGATGGAGATTTTGGAGCAATATGTCTGGCCCTTTCTCCTAGCTTGCGCTACCTTATTGATTATGCTGAATACCGAAAGGATCTCTAGACAAAATTGGACAGAACCTTTGGCAAGCACAATGAGGGTCATAATAGCACTTTGGAGATCACATCCAGCACCACAAGAGTTCTTTACTCAAAAATCTCAGCCTCCACTCTCTCTGATGAAGTTGTTCAAGATGAAGAAGAAGCAGAAACTTCTACACAGTCAATTCGAATTGAAGACAGTCTCCATGCAGTGACTCCTTCTCCTGATGCTCCGGAAGTTCATGAGATATCTGATATCTCATCTTCTCATATTGCTGAAACAGAAGAAGACATTCGAATATCTGATATTGAAGAAAAATTCTGCTATACTTCCATGCAAACATTCACCGATTACCAGGGTGATCCATTCACTCCCCATGATCTAGTTTTTCCAGCAAATTCCTGCAGGATTGCATGCACCAAAATTCACAATTTTGAAGAAGAAGAAAGCCGTGCACCCATCGTCTCGGTTAACCATTTATTTGAATATGATATTAACCTTATTGGATTTGATATGATATTATTTAGATATTATCTTATATTTCTTGGTTTAATATATCAAATTCATAATCTTTCAGTACCGCTTGTAGCTGTTCTGATCAATGGTGTGAAGAAACAAGTACCGCAAGTCTCCTACAAAACTACTGCTGGGGATTTGATTCCATTTCATAGTTTTGGATCTGTTTTGAACCTATTTAGATCTGATTTAATTTCTGATCTGATATTATTTGGTTCATATCTTAAAATTCAAAAGCATTCAGTCATGCTTGTAGCTGCTCTCACCAATTCCGGTGTGAAAAATCAAGTAGCGCACTTTCTCTTCAAAACTGCTGATGGGGATTTGGTGTTAGTTTCCTCATATGAGGTTGCTGATATTTTATTATGTGATTCATTATCTATTTCAGAAGCTATATCAGACTATGGAGCTCCAGCGTTCACTCTCAAAAGTCCCAGTGCTTCTCTACCATTGATCACATGCTCATCTTCTCACAAAACTAGTAAAGAGGGCGATTTTCTGCATCCGCCTGGACACCTGCTCTTAACACTTGGGGATGTTCTTACCACTCATGGTTTGCTGTTCATGGCTGCAACATATCAGTTTCTTGAGTGTTCTTCACATTCTCTGAATTCTCAAGAACCTTTCCTCACTTTTCAGTTGACTTCAGTTGCTCTACATGGGTCCAGTCTTCATCCGGCAGCTGTCTATATTTCTGATTTAGTTGAGCATATCATTCTTCTTCCAAAGAGGAAGATTCCTCCAGAAATATGATGGAGAGGTTCACATGCCAGGCCCCAGGATACCTGTGCACAGAAGAACCAGATTGATCCTGATTCTACCTGCTTAATTAGAAGGGGTTTTTTTTTTTCCCATGTGGTTTTTCCCCAAGCACCTTATTTTTGAGCAGTTACTTTATTTAACTTGATGTAATGGGTGACCTATGGTCTTAGTTACCAGGGCCCACAATTTTTCCAAGTTATCATTCAAGGGGGGTGTTAGGATTATTAATCCTCCCTTGTCCAAATTTGGTCATATGTCTAAATCGGGAGTCCATCCAGTCTATTTATAGTCATTAGCACCATTGGTTAAACTTAACCTAATTGGGGCACATGTTTCAGTTACCAAAGTGTGGGGAAACACTAATTGAGGCTCACTGCCACTTATTGCACTTGATTGCATAAGTTTAGGAGTCTCCTAGATCAATCCCTACAATTTAGGAAGTAACTGGGAGTGCTGAAACCAACCAAGGTCAGTTAACTTCAGTTGATGACTAGTCAAGCCAAGTTAGGAGTCAGTTACATTCAGTTCTAGCTCTCTACATTCAGTTAGATAATGGTTTAATTAATTTCACACATGTGGGATGTTTTTCTCACCTACCACAATCAGTTAACCATTATTTAATGCTAAATGTAACAGTTGGTTGTGTTTTAGAACTCCGGTTATGATTTAGACAAGGACAGTTAACTACTGGGTCCTTAACTTCAGTTGATGACTAGTCAAGCCAAGTTAGGAGTCAGTTACATTCAGTTAAATAATGGTTTAATTAATTGCACACATGTGGGGTGCTTTTCTCACCTACCACAGTCAGTTAACCATTATTTAATACTAAATGTAACAGTTGGTTGTGTTTTAGAACTCCAATCGTGATTTAGACAAGTCTTGGTTACCTACAGTCAAGTAGAGTCATCAATTCGAACTTCATCATGTGGATTCGAATTTCTTGTGGCTATTAAAGCCATTTTACATCATTGTAATTATTATCTAGATTACTTTTTTGATTAATGAAAGCATTCACAGTTGCAAGTCTTTTGCACTGTTTCATTCTTCAATGGCTGAGTAAATTGTGAGATCTTCTTTGTGAGTTGTGTGTTTGTCTACAGATCTATATGCTCAAATTTAACACTCTCCATGCAAGAGTATCATCTGCAACTGAATGCAGATCTCGATCGTAACTGAATGTAAGACCTATTGTCCGCAACTGAATTCAGAACCCAATGTATACCATCCTCGACTTGTTAAATTTAGGACCGCTCCGAAGAAAGTTTTATTCTCTACGACATCTACAAGTGAATGTAGGAACACTCTCCATGCGAGAGTATCATCTGCAACTAAATGCAGATCTCATTCGAAACTGAATACAGGACATGTCATCCAAAACTAAATGTAGGACCCAACATAGACCATCCTCATCTTGTTAAATCTATGACACTCGCAGGCGAGTGTTATTTTCTATGACACCTACAAGTGAATGTATATACACTCTCCATGCGAGAGTATTATCTACAACTGAATGCATGACCTGTCCTCTGCAACTGAATTCGGGACTCAATATAGAACATCCTCATCTTGTTAAATCTAGGACCACTCCCATACGATTTTTATTCTCTACGACATCTACAAGTGAATGTAGTAACACTCTCCATATGAGAGTATCATCTACAACTGAATGCAAGACTCAACATAGACCATCCTCATCTTGTTAAAGTTAGGACCACTCCCAAGTGAGTTTTATTCTCTATGACATCTACAAGTGAATGTAGGAACACTCTCCATGTGAGAGTATCATTTGCAAGTGAATGTAAATCTCATCCACAACTGAATGTAAGAATCAACGTACACCATACTCAGCTTGTTAAATCAAGGACCACTACCAAGCGAGTGTTATTTTCAATGACATCTACAAGTGAATGTAGGAACATCATCATCTAGAGTCACACTAGGCCTCTTTTGTTCTACGACATCACTTCCATCCCATCATCAATGACAATCTCATCACCACTCCCTATTTCCAAGGAGGATCCATACCATCAACCTGATCCCCCTTTTCCAAGAAGGGTTCATATCTTCGACATGTTTCTTCTTTTCAAGGAGGGTCCATATCATCATTGTTCCTTCTTGCAAGGAAGGTCTGTAGCTTCAACATCATTGTTCCTCCTTACGAGGAAAGTATTTTAGGACTACACCAATCTCATCACATAAGTATTCAAATTTTAATTGAGATAGATGCTTGGTTAGCACATCAGCAACTTGCTCATTGGCACTCACATCCTGGGGTTTTATAGCTCCCTTAAGTAACATATCCCTTATGTAAAAATATTGGATTTCTATGTGGTTTGATTTATCATGGAACATATCATTCTCTTTCATATTTATACAACTCTAGTTTTCACATAGAATCACTGTGGTATCCAACTCTATGTCAAATATACCTGACATCAGCTTCTGAATCCATATGGATTCACAACTAACGGAGCAAGCTTCTATGTACTCTGCTTCATCTATGTTGAGAGAAACATTGGACTATTTCTTGCTAAACCATGATATCATGGTGGATCCTAGACAATAACATCCACCTGAGGTGCTCTTTATCTCTCTGGAACTTCCTACACAATCTGAATCCATATATCCATACAATTTGTAGTCATGATCTATATCATAGTATAGTCCAAATTCTATTGTACCTTTTAGGTACATCATCACATGATTTGCAGCTATCATGTGAACACGTCTAGGTTTAACTAGATACTGACTTAGGGTGTTCACATCAAAGCATATATTTTGCCTAGTATTAGTCAGATACATTAACGACCCAATAATCTGTCTATACTAAGTCACATCCACTAACTTTTATGATTCACCGGATAACAACTTCAGGTTGTTATCCAAGGGTGTGGCCGTGGCTTTACAATCCAACATATCAAATATTTTTAATATTTCCACTACATACTTTCCCTGGTTTAGAACTATTCCTTCTAGACTCTGCCACACTTCCAACTCGATAAAATAGTGCATCAATCCAAGATCTTTTATCTCAAATTCTTCAGCAAGCTTATTCTTACAATTTCCAATCTGTTTCTCATTTGCTGTCAGGAATAAGTCATCCACATATAGCAATAGTATGGCAGGTTCATCATCCATAACCTTTAGGTAAAGGTTAGGGTTAGCTTTACTCTTGGTAAAACCCAAGCTTGTTAAGAATCTTCCTATTCTTCCATACCAAGCTCTAAGATCTTTATTTATTCCATACAGAGCCTTCTTCAACTTACGTACATGAGTCACTTCGTCTTCGACTTCAAATCCTTGTGGATGTTCAATGTATACTTCTTCCCCAATCACACCATTCACAAAGGCTATCTTTACATCCATATGGTGTAGATTCAACTTCATCATGGAAGCAAGTGGCATGATGGTTCTGATGGAAGTGTACCTTGCTACTGGAGCAAATGTCTCTTCATATTCAATCCCCTCTTTCTGACAGAATCCTCTAGCCACAAATATTGCCTTGTATTTTTCAATACTTCCATCAACTGCATGTTTTATTTTGTAGATCCACTTGGAAGATACCACACTCTTGTTTTGTGGTTTGAGTACTATATCCCAAAAATCATTCTTCATTATTTACCAGTATTATTTCGTCATTGCTTCTACCCATTCTTTCTTCTATACAACTTCCTCGTAACAGGTGGGTTCTTGATCTACAATATCACACATCAAAGCTACATAGTCAGAGAATTGATTTCATTTCTTTATTGTTATTGTGGAGCCTTCTATAGCTCCATACTTCTCTACTTCTTGTATGATTTCTCTTACCCAAGCAGGTTTTCTCTTTCGATATATATCCACAGTATGGGATTCCTGAGGTTCTAGCATATCATGATCTTCTGATGCTACTATTTCAAAAGAGGATTGAGCTTCTACCTTTCTTAGAGGTACATCCTCTTCATCTACTTCTTCAAGATGAGACCTTATTGATTTCTTAAGAGTTGTTTCTTCATAAAATGTTACATCCCTACTAATATCTATATGATGGAATCGTGAAATGTATATACTGAAGGCTTTGGAGACTTCACAGTGACCAACAAATATTCCTTTCTTTCCAAAAGGATCCAACTTGGTTCTATTTTCTTTTGGAATGTGAACATGTACTAGAAATCCAAATATATTGAGATGCCCCACTTCAGGTTTCTTTCTTGTATACTTTTCTTTAGGAGTCTTGAATCCAAGAGTACTATGATATAATCTATTCTGCACATACATAGTTGTTCTTGTTTCTTCATCCCATAGATGCATGGGAAGGTATTGATCATGAATCATTGTCTTCATTGCTTTCATAATGGTTCTATTATTTCTTTCCGCAACACCACTATGTTGGGGATTGTATGGAGTGGTTAGTTCCCTCTTGATTCCATCTTCGTTTCCAAAGGATTCAAATTATTTTGAAGTATATTCTCCACCATTATCTGTTCTAAGTGTCTTGATTCTTCTTTCTGAATGGTGTTAGGATTATTAATCCTCCCTTGGTCAAATGTCTATTAGATTAATTTATCCTAACTTAGGAACCTTAATTAATTAGTTGGGTCCACTCGGCATAACGAGGCCACATGTACCAGCCACTAGAGTGTGGGGAACACTACTATAGGTTAACTTCCACTTACTGCATGTGAATGAATCAGTTTGGGCACCTCCTAGATGAATCCCTACATTTTAGTAGCCACTGGGAGTCTCGGCACCAACCTACATCAATTAGTTGGAGTTAGTACTAGTTAGTCTCGGTTAGTCCCCAGTTACTTTCAGTTAGTTCACAATCAGTTAGCTAGTAGTAGCTATGCATGGCTACATGTGGAGTTGGTGCCTCTTCCCACCTACCACACTTAGTTGCATTGAGTTAACTAGCTATCAATGATTGATAGATTGGGTTGGACATCTGGGAGTTGATCTATTGGACTCCGATATTGATTGAGACACCATGAGTTAGATGATTAGTTATATACAGTCAGATACAGTGGATAGGTTCGAACTGATACCTAATGCATTTGAATTCTTTTCCTATGTAAACTAGTGTAACACCAGATTTAATTATTATGGATGATATTGTAAATTCTTGAGAAATACTCATATGTTTCCTGTGTGGTTTGTTTTGTTCAGTTTGTATCTTCATTCTCCATTTAGTGCAAACATTATCAGATCTATATTATTGAATAAATAAATGGAATTCAAATTCTAATATGGTATCAGAGCCTTCCCAGGTAGGTTTCATGCTTGTTTCTCGCCATTGAACATCAGAAGCAACTGGGTTTCCACAGAAGTCCCCTATGATGGTTTTCTAGCTCTGGATTTATTCATAGCAGTAGAAAGGGCGTGATGAACCCTAAAAACATGTTCATGTCGAGAGAAAAATCATGATTCTAACAGTTCAAATGTTTTAGTGTGTTTTGCAGTAACAATTGACAAGTGCTACGTAGCTTGTGTGAAGTTTTGTAGTCTTTCAGTGGAAGCAATTATGAGTTCTCAATATCCTACACCTTGGATCCTTACAACTTCCAATTATCTTGATTGGAAGGCAGATATGCATCTAGCCTTGCGCCAACATGGATACCTTAGGATAATACAAGGAAGGGAGGGAGATCCTCATCAGCCGGTTGAAAATAACAAGTTTTTGAACCATTGAGATGAAGCATTCGGGTACTTATGTACTCATATATCCAGAGATATCCTCTTCCACCTAGAAGGTTTGAGGACTCTTAGAGAATCCTAGGAGAAGCTTGATAACTCTTTTAACAAACAAGATGAGCTTCGAGAACACATTCTGGAGAATGAGTTGGTATCTATACATCCCAACAATTTCGATACTATTGAGCAATTATTTACTAAATTCAATTATCTTGCACTTCAATGCAGACAGTGTGGAATAGAATGGAAGGATGAGAAAATTTTCCTTTCCATACTCAACAAACTAGGCCCTGAGTATTATGTATTTGTTTCTATATTTCATTCCAAGCAGGATGGATTCCCCGATTGGAAAATTCCTTCATTAGATTATTTTTTCGAGTCCTTAATCAAGGAGAAAGACAAGTTGATTCAAATGGGAGTCATCAATACCTCCAAGTATCAATATCTCCTAGTTACTAACTCTTCCAAAGCGCAAGAAAAGGGGAAATCAAAGAAGAAGGAGCCAAAATCAACTGATTCGAAGCCTAAACAGAATCATCAAACTTCTGAAGGGGTCTCCAGCTCTAAGAAAAAGAATTTTGAAAAGAAGTTATGTCCCTATTGTGAAAAGGGGTACCATATTGAATATCATTGTATGAGGAAGCAACTTGATGAAATTTCATCTCTTCTCAAGTAGCATAACATTCCTCCTCCAAGAGACAAGAATCCTGATGAAGAACCACATATAGAAGATGATGAAAGGTGCCATGCTTTGAATTATATCCTTACACAGTCTACCACATACATAATTTATTATAGATCTTCCAATCATGTGGTTTCTTCCAAAGAATCCTTCTCTACCCTCTCACCATCAAAAGGGCCTAACATTCACATGGGAGACAATTCCCAGATTCCAGCAGAAGGAAGGGGCTCAGTCAAAGCAAAGCATGGTGAGTTCAAAAATGTCCTGTATGTGCCCTCTCTTGCTGCTAACCTATTTTCTGTTTATCAGATGACTCATACAGGCTCTCCCAAGAGAGTTACATTCGATTCAGAAACAGTTGAGATTACAGAAAAATTCACTGAACAACTTGTAGCGAAAGGTATTGCAAATAACTCTACCAAAGCTTATGAGTTCTCACATTTATTATTTGTCTCTCCTCCTATATCTTTATTATCTCATTCTAACAACACTAGCAATATTTGGCATGAGAGATTCGGCCATCTCAACTTCAAATATTTGCAATAACTCCATAATGATAAAATGGTTGAAGGTTTTCCCTCAATCCAAACTTCCAATGGAGTATGTGATAGTTTATTGGTAGGTAAGAATCCAGAAAATAAGTTTGATTTTGGGAAGTCACATAGAGATTCCTCTATACTTGATTTGATACATAGTGATGTAGCTATTATAAGGAATTCTCAATCAGTGCGGACACTATTTGTTTCTCTGCACTGTAAGTCACAAGCATAGAACAAAAAGACATAGGAACATATCCTTTCCTTAAGCAATCAAATTAGATAACATGAAAATAAAATATACCTCAGACCTAGATCCCTTTGTCTTTAATCCAATAGCCCTTGCAATGGTTCAACACCTGCAAAACACATCAAAAGACAAACAAACAAGATGATAGCATCATGATAAATTAATTACTTATATCAATGATCAAGGAGTCTGATAATATTCAATTAAAATCAATACATCAAATATAGGAAAGGGGAACACTTTTCTATTAATTATGAAAGAGAGAGAAGTACAACCAATCCTTGATGTTGATGGCTTTGATCTCTACAAGAACATCTACAATCCTCTATAACAATGAAGATCTCTCCACACACAATCCAACTCTACTTTTCCTCTGATTCAAACTTTAAACTAACAGCATAAGTGTACTTTTCTTGGCCTCCCCCACTCACATCATGAAGGATTCATTTATAGGCCTGAAACTCATGGGATTACTTGAGAAATGGATAAGATGTCATCCCAATAGGTGAGGGAAGTGAATGCCACCTCTCCCAAGTGTGTAGGAATTGACTCCATAGAGGTTTCCGAATGGAAGCTTCCAGAACCTTCTTTTTTCCCTTTTTTGGACTATCGGTGCTCCTAGTAGAAAGGAAATTTGTGCTGACCTAATTTTATGTTGAAGAAAGGAGGCATCGACGCTCTTTACTCATTAGTGGGCAGCACCATTGATGCTCTATGTAAAAGGGAGAAAGGATTTGAACCTCCAAGATATGGGAAAAGAAGCCCAAAACATCTCAGGTCAAGTTCAGGTCAGGTTCTCGAGAAGGAAATGGACAATGTGGAATTTCCAGAAAGGCTGATAGGAAATGTGGAATTTCCAAGTGCAACAGAATGCCCCCTAAAGTATGAAGCTAGAAGGAAGTGATAGGTGAAATAGTTTGCAAGATATCTGTCTGATACAGAGGCAATGAGAGATGGACTCATAACTGACATAAGACCAATAACTGACTCTATCCAAACCAATTATAGCTGTGGACCAATACACTACAGATCTACGATGATGACCATGTCATGGCTACCAATAATACACTATAGATCTATGAACAACTAATATAGGAGGTGGGACATAGGTACAAAACATACATAGTAGATCCATGTCTCCTAACCTCAAATATAGAACACAACCACCAAACATACAATGTGGATCCATGTTAGGATTTTCAATGATCTCCAAATGCAACCTAGGCATAGGAAATGATGAAGCCTAACCACTCAGGGTATTCATTCCAATCCCCAACTGATATGATTTTAACATGTGAATATATGCCTTGATGTTGAACATGGCATAAACCACTTGATTACCAGTCATTGATGTTAACTATTAACAAGTGCGATGGAAATCACCATTAATGTCAATGATCCCCAAGGTATCTTAGTACATTATTTCAAGTGTGAATAAATATTTTGATTTCGAACACTTGATAGAATCTTTCAATCAGAGGTCATTGATGAAAACCTACTATTGAAAGTGTTAGTGCCAGAAATTGTTCGTAGACTACTAGAAGAACAAACCAACACAATCTCAAAAGTAAAAGTAACTAAAATAAGTTTTAGGGTTTTGGTATGAATATTTATACACAAGAAGGTAATGAACAGAAAAAAGCCAATTCCATAACTAAATTATGAACAAGTTTCAGATCTAGGGATCAAACACTCTGAATAAACCATATACATTACACAAGAAATACTGTTTTCATCCACAAAACCACAAGCAATTGCATGAATAAAACTTTACAAAAGAAATGAAATTACAGAATGAGTAACAAAAAAGATTATAAATGAAAATAGTATAAGAGTAAAATAGGGCTTATCAGCATATATATGATCAATTGCATTCTTAAACATACATAAGAGTACAATAGTCTTATCTTGAAATGTATGAGCTTCAAAAAGCCTCTCCTTGAACTAAACTTCCAACCCCTCCACTGTATGCCTCTTCCATTTATATAATTACAAAGATATATCATGAAGTAGCCCCATATTCACTTCTTTAGGTTGAATTTGAAACTACTCATCAGTTACACTAACAAACTTTCAAAGATTAAAAACTAATTAGCTAAAAATAACAAAATCAGATTTCTGGAAAATTTGTCGAATTTCTGAAACATGGGTCTCAAAGAATCCCCCATATATCTCGATCCGGGATACTTGTGAAAAACCTGAGAGAATTTTCTGTGAATTATTCTATTATGGAACAAAACCTCTCTTGGTTTTTAAAAATGATTCTCCAATCAATCCGAATATTCCCCACAAGATGAAGAATAAAATAGGAAAATATTAAATATCTTAAAACCCTAAAAAATAGGTTGTAAATATTAAATCGAATATTTCAAAACTTGATAGTTGTTAGAAAACTGAGAGAGGTTTTTGTGAATGGGTCTCTTTTGAACAAAAAACTCTTTTTGTTTTCTAAAATTCATCTCCATAAGCTCATAATCTGTGCTCAATTGCAATGACCAAAATAGGAAAAAAAACATAGCATAACTATGCATTTTATTTTTTATTTCAAGGGCTTCTTTTGCTACTGGCTTTAGTCTCCATATCGTTTCTAATACTCCTAGAATTACCAAATATTTTATTTTATATTTAACATTTGACAATTGTTCATCCTCACCTCTAAATCCTGACATAACCAGCTCCTCATTAGTTTTTTCATTTGAACTCTGTAGGGTATCAATCTTCAGCGTATCTGGTACAGGAACCTCCAATATTTCTTCTTGTATACTTTTAGAAATCTGATTCTTCTCTAAATTAATTGTGTCTTCTTACTGCTTTCTATCTTCTTCAAGGGTCTCTGCTATATTCTCTGAGATTTGCACCTGATTTTCATTGTGTGATCCTCTGATATGCTCATCCATAGACTCTTCAATTTTTGGGACAATTGGGACCATAAACTCACAATTTATTAATTTCCCTTGTCACAATGATGATTTAAAATTATAAATATGCGCTCTTCTGTCCTCATACATGTCGAAGAAACCTCCACAGTTCTGTCTTCAATGACCACGATTAACCCAGTTCCTTTAATTATTTTTTCGAATTAAAAACAAAAGGTGAACCCACGATATTCAATAATATTGGAAACTTCTCATTCACCTGTCATTATGATTAAATGGATTCATAGCACACACGATCATATGTGTTCAAAACATTCCTCTAACTCAGCTTTCCTACAACAACGAGTCTCCCCCATAACCATTTCCTCCTTTCATACACATGTCACCATGATTACTGAGCTCTAGACACGTATCACTCCATCTTCACAGGTGTAAAACAAGTCCTTATTTAGATTACACAATGAAACCAATATTTTCCATGATTTCAAGAAACAAGATTCTTGTAGTGTTGTCCTTCTTTGACCATTGCTCCTGCGCTACAGGAATCTTTTTTGCATATTTTTAAACATAAGGCTTCAAAAAGAAGGTTAGTCGCCAAGCATAAAACTCAAAATCCTCTTTATTATAAGTTTAAAAACGTTAAAGATATATATACATGACTAATAAGCCCAAAAAAGAACCTTAAAACCCAAAAAAAGAAATAAAACTAAATCATCAAAATTATGTAAAACCTAAAATCGGAAATCAAAATGTATTTAATACTAAAATCTTCACAAACAACTTAAAATATAAAATCATAATAAATCAAAATTTGAAAATTAGGACAAAAAGAACCAATAAACTAAGAATCAGATCTAGTTATAACATCTGGCTCCTGCTGCGGGATGAAGTCCTCCTTGTGAGGCTTCAAGAACCAGTAGACTAGTGCCTCATGCCATCTAACTAAACTTGTCTACTAATCTACAAAATTTTCATTGGGCTATGGAGTCTTTTTTTTATCTTGTTCTCAACCTACCATTCACTGCTAACCAAGGGCTGCAACTTGTTTTTTCAATCAAAATCTAAATCTATACTTTTGAAATAATACTGCTACAAACCAGCATACTGATAAGAGTATACGTGCTCGTATGGAGAGATTATTCTGCTATTTACTCCTACTTCTAATTAGAGAAAACAACCCAATCAAGTGTAATCATACTTCCAGTGAAGCCAAGAAACCATTTGATTAAGAATCATAATTCCATGCATGCTATTGTTTGAGAATATCCACAAAATATGTGATAAATGCAATAAAGAATATGTAGGCAAATAATACTTACAGCTGGAAATAGGAAGTATGCCTAAAGCTGGAGCATTAGAAAACTTTGAAAAATACAACTTCATCCAAGAAGCCATGGGATCATGAAACTCATGCAAAATTATTCTTTCATGTTCTTCAAAAAGAAAGGACTGCAAATGGGTGTCCTGAATTCTCAATACTCCATGAGATAATGCACTAAGAGAACAATGTTTAAAATATTCGACTCTATTCAGATTATCCTGTTTTATATCTTCCACGAACCCAAGCTAACTGATTTATGAAGAGTGCTTCTTAACTAATGAGGGCTGAAAGAATGGTTGTAGTATTTCTTTAAATCCATAAAAAATTGGCATATTTTCATAATAGTTTTGACAAGCAAAGTTATCATAGCCATGGATATTAGACACATCTAATATTACATTCAAAGTATCTACAGTCTAGATGCTATCAATTTGAGAATAAAAGCAATTCAGAACTTTTTCTTGTTCGGTAAAAATATTGGAATATAATTCACCTACAATCGGTTTCTGCTGATCGAGAAATTTCCGATTTTAAACTTCAATGTCTTCATTATATTCATCATAAAGTGAAGCATTATCTTCCTCTCCATTGCTATTTTTTTTTAAATTTGAATCAACAATGGAAACCAAGGGCTCTTCAAACAGCTTCTTGACCTTTAAATAAAACCCTTGACCAAAACTTGAACAAATAAAATTCTGAAAGTGACCATAAGTCAAGAATGGCAACTTATTTCTTATATCAATAGTAAGAGGTTGAAGAGTGGAAACTTCTTCTTCATAAAATGATAATCTCATAGCAGGAGCCAGGAAATTTCTACTATAATGTACTAAAAGTATATTATCATTTAAAAAGTCAGCAAACTGAAATGAAGAATCAACACAAGGATCATTTATATCCTTGTTCATATGAAAATCTGAAAATGATGAAGAAAATTGTCTTAAATCTGAATGATACCTGCGTTCTTCTTCCTATTCATAAGCTTGTATACCTTCAACATGAGCCTGATCTCGAAGCATTTTGCAAGATCAGATGTTCTCCTCCACTCCTTTTGCATCCTCAACAATTGTCTTAAAGATGATTATTTCCTTTCTAACAAGAAAAACACAAGATATGAATGTTGAGCCATAACATAATATACCATAGCAAGTTTTTCCAAAGGTCTGATCTCCGTAGGAATAATGATATAAAAACTTTGAAACCTCCAATTAAATTTAGTAATTGGCTCATCATTCTCCATTTTCAAACTATAAAATTCGGAAAGAAATTGATCATAAGATTTATTCTTACCCAATACTTCAAAAATACATCATGTAACTCTTCTCACGATCCAATTGAATCAGCTTTTAAATTTCAGAACCAGAACCCAAAATCTCTAGCAAAGGATTTAAAAAATAACCTCATGACAAAATCCTCATGCATGATTTCAAACTTATCAATGAAATTATGAAAAGATCCTAAATGCTTCTCTGCTGTGATATGGTCTTTTCCAATAAAATGGGGAAGATATTCAACAAAGTATGAATGGTAAGGATGTAAGTGAGATGGCATCCTAAGAGGTTTAAACATCTTCTATCTAATTCTAGAATGAGAATTTGTGAGTTGAAAATGAGGCTCAACAAGTTGTTCGCAAGTTTCAGTAGTGATGGTAGAAGGTAATGGATCAGCTTTATTCTCTACAAGATTACCAGAATAATTAGGTTAAATAGATATGGGTATATGTATATAATGTTTCACATGTATTTCAAATGAAGGAATTGGATCACCATCAATAAAACAAGAAGAATGAAAACATTCTTCTTCCAAAGAGGGATATGTACCTGAAGGTTTATGATCATCGGAAGAGACAAAAAAAAAAAAAATTCTTTTGACATACAACGGGAAAGAGAGGAAGGAACTGATGAATGAGAACAAAACCTCATCGAGGAAAGTAACAAGATGATACCCAGTCTTTCCATTTGGCTTCTTCATTTTTCTATCAACAAAATTCTCCTTGCAGTAGAATCTTTAATCGTGGAGTCGCTAGGCAGATGACTGCAATCTATCTCTATGTCCTTCTCTTGTCTGCCATCAAGAGTCAGATCTGTGTCATTGTGATTCTTTCTGGGGAAGATAATCTTGCTTTCTGTCCCTGGTAACAGTGCCAAATATGTTAGTGCTAGAAATTGTTCTCAGGCTACTAGAAGAACAAGCCAACACAATCTCAAAAGTAAAAGTAAATAAAATACGTTTTAGGGTTTTGGTATGAATATTTATACACAAGAAGGTAATGAACAGAAACATGCCAATTCCATAACTTAATTATGAACAATTTTAAGATTTGGGGATCAAACACTCTAAATAAACCATATACATTACACAAGAAATATTGTTTTCATCCACAAAACCACAAGCATTTGCATGAATAAAACTTTACACAAGAAATGAATTTGCAGAATGAGTAACCAAACATATTAGAAATGAAAGTAGTATAAGAGTAAAATAGGGCTTATCAGCACATATATATGATCAATTACAGTCTTAAACTTACATAAGAGTACAATAGTCTTAGCTTGAAATGTATGAGCTTCAAAAAGCCTCTCCTTGAACTAAACTTCCAACCCCTGCATTGTATGCCTCTTCCCTTTATATAATTACAAATATCTATCATGAAGTAGTTCCATACTCACCTCTTTAGGTCAAATTTGAAACTACTCAGCAGTTACACTAACAAACTTTCAAATATTAAAAACTAATTAGCTAAAAATAACAAAATCGGATTTCTCGGAAATTTGGTGAATTTCTGAAAAATGGGTCTCAAAGAAGCCCCCATATCTCTCGATCTAGGATACCTATGTAAAATATGAGATAGGTTTCTTCAATGATTCCATGATGGAAAAAAACATCTATTGGTTTTTAAAAATTCTTCTCCAATCAATCATAATATGCCCCACAAGCTGAAGACTAAAACAAGAAAATATTAAATATTTTAAAACCCTGAACAATAGGCTGTAAAGATTAAATCGAATCTTTCAAACCTTGATAGATGTTACAAAACTGAGAGAGGTTTTTGTGAATGGATCTCTTGTGAAAAAAAACCTCTTTTTTTCTTTCTAAAATTCATCTCCATCAGCTCGTAATCCACGCTCAATTGCAATGACCAAAACAGGAAAAAAAACATGCATAACTACGCATTTTATATTTTATTTCAAGGGCTTATTTTTCTACTAGCTTTGGTCTCCATCTCGTTTATGCTTCTCCTAGAATTACAAAATATTTTATTTGATATTTAACATTTGAGAATTATACAGCCTCACCTATAAATCCTGACATAACTAGCTCTTCATTAGTTTTTTCATTTGAATTCTCTAGGGTATCAATCTTCAGCTTATCTGGTACAGGAACCTCCAATATTTATTCTTGTATACTTGTAGAAATCTAATCCTCTCTAAAGTAATTGTGTCTTCTTCCTTCTTTATATCTTCTTCAAGGGCCTCTTCTATATTCTCTAATATTTGCACCTGATTTTCATTTTGTTCTCCTCTTAGTTGCTCATCCATAGACTCTTCAAGTTTTAGGACAATCAGGACCATAAACTCACAACTTCTTAATTTCCCCTATCATAATGATGATTTGAAATTCTAAATATGTGCTCTCCTGTCCTCATACATGTCGAACAAACCTCCACAGTTCTGTCTTCAACGTCCACGATTACACCCAGTTCCTTTAATAATTTTGTCAAATTAAAAACAAAAGGTGAATCCACGATCTTCGATAATCTTGGAAATTGCTCACTCACCTGTCATTATGATTAAATGGATTCAAAGCATGCACTATCATATGTGTTCAAAACATTCCACTAACTCAACTTCCCTACATCCACGAGTATCCTCCATAACCATTTCCTCCTTTCATAGACATGTCACCATGATTATTGAGCTCTAGACACGTATCAATCCATCTTCACAAGTGTAAAACAAGTCCTTATGCTTTCGATTACACAGCGAAACCAATATTTTCCATGATTTCGAAAAACCAGATTCTTGTAGTGCTTCCCTTCTTTGACCATCGCTCTTGTGCTACAGGAATCTTTTTTGCATATTTTTAAACACAAGGCTTCAAAAATAAGGTTAGTCACCAAGCATAAAAATGAAAATCCTCTTTATTATAAGTTTAAAAACCTTAAATATATATACATGACTAATAAGCCCAAAAAAGATCCTTAAAACCCAAAAATAGAAATAAACCTAAATCATTAAAATTATGTAAAACCTAAAATCACAAATCAAAATGTATTTGATAATAAAATCTTCACAAACAACTTAAAATATAATTTCATAATAAATCAAAACTTGAAAATTAGGACAAAAAGAACCAATAAACTAAGAACAAGATCTAGTTATAAGGAAACCTATCGTTGAGGCATGCAGGCTTAAGGGTACTTTTTAGGTTTCTAGGTCTAATTCCTTCATAGTGATTTGAAGTCGACAAGAATAGACTTGTCACAGGAGGGCCATGTTGATTCCCACATCAGTGACACGAAAAAAGGAACAAAAGTTGATTTGAAGTGATGAAACTGACTCAGACATGACTAAATTTATGAATAGGTAAAGTTACTGATGAGTTATTTTTTTGAGAGAGACACCCTTTCAAAAATTTGAGACACGACACATGCTTTGGAAACATTGAATTAACTAGACTATAACCAGGTGTAATGCAAGGAATATGACGAAGCATTCTTTGAACTGAATCAAAGGAGTCAGGTGACTCACAAAAGTGGATGAACTCGGAAAAAAGATGAATACCCAACTGTTCAGATATGCAATTGCAGACAAGTTCCATGTTCAAAGGTGGACTGTAGACTACTGCCATAAACACAAATGAAAACCATTTTCCTTTCCTTTAATTTCCCCATCTCGAAATATGGGTGTCTCTTTTCATTTTTATGAGTTCAAATAGGGTAACAAACACTTGTTAAAGCTCATCAAATGATGAGTCCATTCTCACATGTTTTACGAACCTGAGAAAGGAGGGGTTCACTCCTAGATAGGGTCTTCCATCATTTTTTTTTACAAGTCCGACAAAGGAAAACTCATTTGTCGTTTCATTTTTAGAGAGTCTAAAATGACTAAGAAGACTCCAAAAATTCCTTTTTCGTAAATAAGGCTAGCTGGTCTGAAAAAAAAGATAACCTAAACCCGACTAGTCGACCATTCTGATTCTTTTACAAGCATGAACATAACAAGTTCGCTTGGAAATATTTTTTTGTTTTTAAGAAGAATGAAAAGAGCTTAAATATAACTCCAGAACGGGTTTCCCTTTTCATAACCCACTTTTAATGAGTCTAAAAAAAGTGAAAAAGTATACTCAACACCTTTTTACTAGCATTTTAACGAGCATGTAAAAAGTGTATAAAGACGCTTGGTACTTTTTCATTTTTCTCTAAGCTTGAAAAAGACTAAAATAGCTTATTTTCATAACCATAACCACAAAGTTGACCTGAAAAGCTCAAAACAACTTTATCAAAACTATATAAAGTCAATAGTAAAAACCCACTTTCATTAAATAATTTTGGATTTCAAAATAATTAAATTACAATGAAATAGTAAAAATTCCCAAAATTGCTATAAATAGAAAGGGAATAATAAAATTTCTTTACCATTTTGTTTTAAAATTGTGGAAGTTTGGTAGTTGGAGTGAAAGATAGAGCTTACACCGGTGATTGAACAAGTGTCTTCCATTGCTTCTCAATCTTCTTTGGAGGAGGTAAGCATCTAAATCTTGCTCCCAAATTGTTTCCATTTCATGTTCATAATGTTTTTATTAGTTTTTAAATAAATATAAGGGGTCTATTTTGAATGATTTAGGACATTTCGACTCTAAAAAAGGGGATTTTTGGACATTTTAATGCTAAAATGTTCAAACCATAGGGCCTTTTTGTTTTCCAACCCAACACACAACAGCGGTCTATTGTGTTGGGACAGAGGCGTCGTAGGCACTCTGTCCACAGCCAACAGAGGCGCCAAATGTCGACGCTCTTTATAGGTGTAGGTAGGTGCACCGTAAATGCCATGTCCACACGATAGAGAGGCACCACAAGCCCTAAAAATGAAAAAAAAACCCTAATTCCATCAAAAACCCATTTTTCCCTTCTATGGTATTTAAAAATATTTTTAAAGCTTTTCTTTTTTTTACCATGATGCAATTTCTAATGAAAAATTTCATGTGTTGCAGGTGCAATACCGCATTTACATCATAGTTATCTGCAAAGAACGTGAACATGAGACGACAAATGATGAATTTATAGCTGATCGTGCTTACCATAGAGGCCTTACTGAACTGTAGGTTGTTATAGTACTTTCGAGTACTAGGCATGAAAGCATACATATTCTTACTAGAGTATATCATAGACATGTGGGATATTGACGTGGAACACTTTGTAGTTGGGACCCGTGCTTTGACTATAGATATCGAGGATATCTACTTTCTGACTGGTTTGTCATGGAGAGGTAGACCAGTAGTCCTATCGAGTGCATAAGGGGGAGAGCCCTCCTTGGATGATTTGATAGACCAATACTACTCACTAAGTACACATCCTCAGTCTGGGAAACTGCATATCCAATAGATAGTGAACCTTCCTCTACGGACGATAGTCTATACTATTGGCAAAGTTGTTGGGACTAGGTATTCTCACTTGACTACGAGGTCACAAATGTTGTATGCCATTGAGTGCATGGCGCACACGTTTTTTAATTTGTGTGAAGACATGTTGGCAAGTATGAAGGAACAATTGAACAAATGTAAGCGGGGGGCACTTAAGCAATTTTTTTATGGAGCTGTGGTAGTATCATTTATCTTACAGCGGGTGCCCCACATGAGGCCACAGGTGACTATGAGAAGGTTAGACCTTGAGGATCCTAGGATGCTCAGGTGGGTGTATGTCATGGACCACCATGGCAATGATGGACCCAAAGTTGTTTATGAGTCTACCTTCTTTCACTGGCCGAGAGGCCAGTTACTAATGGTTTAGGACTACGCCTACGAGGGGTATATTTCTGGGATGACCCAGACCTCGCATTACCTCAGGAGGAGGAATGGGATGACCACGGTAAGAAAAGAAATTACCCAATATGTTTTTTAATTTTTGTATTTTATTTCATTTTTATTTTGCAATACTGAGATGAAAAATGGTTTTTATACAGATATTGGACGAATACGCCTAGCAGGTATGTCACCCATTTCAAGGCGGGAAGGGACCAGGGAGATGGTGCCTTATCGCTCCGAAGCTGAAGAGGATCTTCGATATTTGGAGGAGAACCCACAGCGTATGACTATAGGGATTCCAGATGCGACCACCGATGATATTCCTAGGCATTACCAATGTAATATGGAAGGGGTCTCTGGATGATTTTCCAGGCTACTCCATAGAGTGGCTCAAGCTATCATATGTTATCACGAGCATCGCTAGGAGGATTATTCTGCAGGGATATTTCCATTTTGTATATGTATACTGAAAGCTACAAAGCTTCATATTTTTCCCCATATATGCATAGTTTGGAATTGTTACAGTCTTAAACTTTGAGGGCATTGAAAACTTGATGCTTCAACCCAATTTTTATATTTTTTTTTCATAGTTTTATATATATGAAAAACTTTTTATTTACAGTTGTGTGTGCAGAAAATGTGATGTGTGAATTGATGCCTACTTATAAATTTACATGTATGTTGTTTATATTTCAAATGGACTTCTTAATTATGAGCAATGTACCAATCCAAAACATAATTAGCTAGGGAATCTGCCACATCGTTCAAATGTCCTAGAATGTGTTGACATGTAACCTTCCCAAAAGATATTTCTAACAATATAAATATTCTGAATGTACGAAGAAGCAGAGGATTTCGGATGGTGTAGACCCGGTTAAGATTTTGAACAACTAGTTTAGAATCTAGGTAAACCCTAATTTTTCTTACATCATTATCTAGGGCTTCTGTCAACAATCCAATCACATCATGGTATTCTCCTATATTGTTGGTGGAGGGACCTAAACAAACACCCCCTAAACTCACCAAATCACATTTAGGAGAGTACAATACCCAAGCTACTGACGCAAGGTTTAGTGTATATTGATTAGCACCATCTGCAAAACCAATGAAAGTAGTCATCTATCCATTAGACAAAAGACATACATAAGTAGGGTTTTCTGACAAACACATCTTGCATCACACAAAAGGCACACTTTTCAAACCTAAGACACACAACAAACTATAAACATTATTTACAAAATACCCTATGCTAGATGACCTAGGCATAGTATCTCTTTAGGTAGAGCTCGTTGCGGGGCTCACCCAAGGGTATCCCATCATTGTCTACTAACTCATATGTACCCTTTTCTAAAACTTGGATAATAATGTAGGGTCCATGCCACATGGATTCAAATTTTCCTGCCTCTAGTTTATCATGCTTCTGGTCATAAGTCAATACTAGGTCTCCTTCATCAAAAGAGCGAGCTTAAATGATTCTGTCATATTGGGTTTTTATCTGTTGTTTGTGTGCCTCATTGTCTAAGGTAGCATCGCAATGGGTTTAATCAAGTTTATTTAGGTACAAAAACGTTCTTCTCTGATCGTGGTATTGGGAAAAAGTTCAAAAACAAGTTTCAGATAAGGGATATCGCATTCTATCGGAAGAGTTGATTCCAACCCATAAACCAGTTTAAAAGGCATGGGATCGGTGGAAGTATTCACGGTGGTCCTATAAGCCCAAATTGTAGAGAATAGTTGCAAGTGACAGTTTGATTTGGCCTGCCCTACCATACATTGAAGAATAGTTTGTAATACATTGTTAATAGCTTCAACCTAGCCATTGGCCCGAGGATAGTTAGGTGTAGAGTTCTCATGATGAAACCCTAACTTTGCACTAAGTTCTACCATCATCTTATTCTGAAAGTGTGACCCATGGTCAGTCACAATAGCCCTTGGAATCTCGAACCTAGTGATGATATGGTTAAACAAGAATAATGAAGCCATTTTACTGTATTCGGCATATGTGGGCATAGCCTCTGCCCATTTCATGAAATAGTCTATTGCCAAAATAATGTAGCCATGCCCCCCCGTTGAGGTAGGTCTACAGTGCACAAATTCAATGCACCATTTTGCAAAAGGGCCAATTGCGATGATAGGATGTAGCAAAGATGGAAGGGTGCATTTTTTAGTAGTAAACATTTGACAAGGTAGGAATTTCTTAACTGTTTCAATGCAATATTTGAAGATCAAGGGCTAGAAATACCTTGCATGCAATATTTTCTAGGCAGTAGCCAACCGAGATAGATGACCACCACAAGCTCCAGCATGACAACCATTCAGGACGATTTCAACTTCCTCATGAGTGAGGCAACGACATAATATCGAATCAACACCATGGTGGTATAAAGTGTCATTCAGAATGAGATAATATTTAGCCTAGTAGTGGATTCAATGATGCTCATTGCGAGTAGCAGCAGGCTGATACTGTAAATTATGGAGATACAAAATGATGTCTCCATACCAAGGATCAGCCGTACTAATGAGAAACAATGATTCACATGGAAACGAATCGAAGGGCTCTATATCTTCCGTAGCACGGGGAAGGTCACATATGGGCTCTGCAAAAACAAGAGACTTCTTAGAGGTACTTTTGGTGAACTCCAACTCGAATTCTTGGAGAATAACAATCCAGCATGAGTATTTTCCCCCAAGCACTTGATGTGTCAAAACGTAGTACATGTGGTTGGATTCAACGTAAACAGTGGTGGTGTGGAGCAATATATAATGACGAAACTTCTGGACCGCGGTGACCATGGCTAGAGTAATCTTCTCCACATGTGAATATCGAGTTTCGGAGTCTAAAGGACTCTTACTGGTGTAATAGATCACATGTTCTTGGTCGTGTTCATTTTTTTGAAGAAGTACCATTCCTATGGTAAACAAGGATGTAGCCACATACAAGGAATAGTCCTTAGTATAATTAGGTGGTTGCAACACCGGTGCATGGGTAAGTGCATGTTTGAGATTGTCAAATGTGTGTTGCACGAAATCATCCCAGATGAAAGGGGTATCATTTTTAAGCAACCTCATGAAATCATGCGTCCTTTATGCGTAATTGCAGACGAAATGACATAGAAAGTTTTCCTTCCTTTGCAAAGTTTGGAGTTCAGTTGTGTTAGTAGGAGAAAGTAGGGCTAGCATAGCTTCAATCTTCAAGGGACCAATGCGGATGCCATCTTTGGAAACGATAAATCCAAGGAGTCAGCTCATTTCTACAAAACAAACACATTTATGGGGATTCAGATGAATATTGAAATGACGACATCTAAGAAAAATGGCTCTCAGATGATCGAAATGAACATACCATTTCTTGGAATGAGTAGGCATGTCATCGAGATAAGGTTCCACAACATGTTTGATGTCATGAAAAGCATACGACATGGCACATTGAAATGTCGTGCTAGCATTTTTTAAACCAAAAGATAGTTTGCGATAGGGAAAAGTCCCCCAAGGGAAAATAAATGTCGTCTTGTGTTGGTCTGACGAGAGAATCTCAATCTGATTGTAGCTGGAGAAGCCATTGATAAAGGAAAAAATAACGCTTACAACGTAGTTGTCGATTATCTGATCAATATAGGGAGTGGGAAAATTGTCTTTTGGAGAAGCTCTATTCAAGTCCCTAAAGTCGATACAGACCCTAATAATGCCCTGATTTTTGTTCACAGGGACTATGTTGGACACCGATTCAGTTAATGGTACGGTGTAAATGAAACCAGCTTTCATAATTTTCTCAACTTCTTCGTTAATGGCTGCAGCGTTTTGTGGATGGACTTGCAGTAGTTTCTGGCGAACTAGCTTGGCACCAGGGTAAGTTTGTATCTCATGGACAACAATAGAGGGATCAATCCCTAGCATTTCTTCATATGTCCAAGTGAAGACATCTCTAAAATACTTGAATAAGGTTGTGTATGATTGGACTTCTTTAGGTGAAGAGTTTTGGCCTATGTAAATGTGTTCTGAAATACCCGGTTTCACTGATATGTCCACGGGCATCATTTTTGTGATGTTGCATAAATTGGCCTCAAAATCGACATTGAGAGTGAGTATCAGAGACTGAGGATCCATGACTATATCAGATGAAACATTTGATGTGAAGTGCTCTTCAACCATATGGAAAGGGGGAAGGAAAGAAGATTGATGATGATGGTCTTTCCAAGGCATCTCTTATAATGACTTAACTTCCATAATGGATTCATATGTGGGAATTGTATGTGAAAGGTAATCTAGAAATGGGGGGTGTTGGTAAGACAATATGGAAGGTGATAACAATATAAGGCCACCGAAAAATTATCGTTAATGGTAGAGTCACTGGTGGATTGGATAGCATTGTAAACTTCTTCAAAAGGGGTAAGGGGTGTTGATTCATCAGCAATCGATTTTTCTTTGTCCATATGAGAAGTAGAAATCATGTTAATAGAAGCAGTTTGTGAAGAAGGATGAGGATTTGATAATGGAAAGACTCCCATTAGTGAAGAGTCTTTGATAAGACCCACTCCGATGTCCTTATATTGAGGGTTATTCAGGAGAAGAACATTGTTTGCATCATTGGTAATAGCACTAGGCATGATTCAATCTAACTGGTCAATAGTGACAATCCTTCCTTGGAATGGGAACTGGACAACCCAAAAAACGGTTGATGCTATAGCTTGCATAGCATAAAACCAGTTGCAACATAGGAGTAGGTTGTAGTACAAAGGAGTGTCAATGACCTCAATGTGAATGGAGATTGACTTGTCCCCTAGTTCAACATGGATGGCAGGTAGTAATCCATATTGTTGGAAGTCGCGACCATCAAAATACTTGAGGGTAGTAGGTGAACGATTGATCTCAAGAGAACCAATGGCTCTCCAACAAGATAAGGAAATGACTGATGTGGAGGATCCCTCGTCCAAAATGGTACAATGGATGGTTTTTCCATAAATTTTGGTAGCTATCTAGAATGATAATTGATGTGAGAGCCTCATCTTGAAATCATCCAGTTTGAAAGTGATGGTGTTACTGTTCTCAGGGTCCATGGATCCAAGTGCAGTAAGCAAGTTTTTCCATTGTGTTTGGCAAGTTTGAAGTACTTCTAAGGTTGACATAGCGCATGGTGCCTAGGAAAAATATTCTACAATGCTATAATATTGGGCGGCATGCACGTTATGATTGATTATGGACATACGTAGAGTACCCTTGGGTGGGCAGAAAATTGCTTCTGGAATAGGTTTTTCAATATTAAGACCACTACTAGGAGGAGGTGTGGAGGATGAGGGTTTTTCAGGTGGAACTTCATTAGATTTATTCTCTAGAGGTGGGCCATAACGTTGTGATCTTGTGTTTAAGCTAACCGTTTCACTAGACATCATTCGAACTTCATCAGTTGATGAAGAAGGTTCATGCAAGGATTCTTGATCAATTAATTGATATTGGGAGGGGAAAGGGTCTTTGAGAACTGCTCATGTGGGTGACGTTTTCAAAAATTTACTGACTTCCTCACAACAAGGACATTCTTTGGTGAAATGGTCACCTCCACAAATTAAACAAGGATATTTTACCTTTCTTTTTCCTTTAGAATCAGTATCAAGGTTTTGTGGTTTGTTACTTTCTTGTTCATTATCATCTTTTTTCGATTTATTCTTTCCCTTTTTCTTTCTGCTCCAATATTCAGAGGATTGAACTTCATTTACTTTGGTGGAAGAAACGGGAGAGGAAGCAGTTTTGGAGGGTAGGTTTGTTGGTGAGGCGGTTTGATTTTTCTTTTTAGAATATTTTTCCACCGTTTGTGTTTGAACTGATCCAATTATGCCATCTGTAGGTGGTTGAGTTACGGGTCTTGATTGATCCATTGTGGGCCGAGGAGCATGAGGAATCAAATCATACAAAGTACTTGATTGAGAATATACTAAGTCTAGGTACTGTGCACAGCTAATAGCTTTCTCTTCCATAAAAATGCATCCCATGGTGACATCTCTAGAAATGGGTGGAAGTAAAGACTTTGTAAACTAATCAACTAGTAACTGATCAAGAATGGGAGCCTTGATTAACCTATGTCTTCTTCTCCATTCATGGATATGATCGGAGATATGGGTTTACGTTGTTTGTCGAAGCGATTTCAATAGGTCTGTACCTGTTTTGTACCAGATGGGTAACTGAAAGTGTGTTAAAAAATCCATAGCTAAAGCATTGAAGTCCCAAAAAGAGTGTTGTGGTAGCTCGATATACCATTTGGTGGAAACACCTATGAGGGTTCGTTGGAATAGTCATATATGGATCGAGCCATCCATCAATGAATTCGATGAACACAAAAGATGAAAGGTCATCACATGGTTTTTGGGGTCCTCGTTGGGTTTACCATCAAATTTGGGTATATCAGAAGGTAACTTGACTGGAATGGCTAGCTAAGAGGGGTCATGATGGATTGGATCATTTATCAATCTAGATAGATCTGGTAAATTAAAAGTTTCCAAAAACAACAATTGTTGGATGGGCTACGGGTACTGGCAGTACTGATATAGCATTTGCTGACTAGTGGGACCGTAGGAAGATTGATAAATAGGCATAGATGATTCCCTCGAGGCTTGTTGATTAGGTTGTTGGTTATTCGAAGGTCCTCCAGATGAAGGGCCGCCCGAGGGAGGTGGTTTGTTTGGTGGTGGGCCTCCAGGTGGTGGTCCTCCAGATCCTCTAGATCCTCCAGGTCCTCTAGATTGTCTAGATCCTCTCGGTCCTCTAGGTCCTCTAAATCCTCCAGGTCCTCTAGGTGGGAGTCCTCCAGACCCTCCAGATCCTCCAGGTCCTCTGGGTCCTCTAGGAGGAGGTCCTCTAGATGGTACACCGAGTCCTCCAGGTCCTCTGGGAGGTCCTCCTAGTGGAGGGCCTCCAAGTGGAGGTCTATATCCTCCAGTAGTAGGGACATAAAATCATCCATAAGATGGGACATTAAACCAATTTGGTTTTCCCCAAGGCATAAAAGAATTCTCAAGGTAAGGCTTTCCACGATAGATAGCCCCCAATGGTATGGGTTTATAAGCTAGTTGAATCAGGGGTGGTTGATTTCCAGGATAAGTATATCCCCAAGAAATTGGATTGATGATAGGTTGTGCCCCTAAGGATTGGCTTGAACTAGATGGGAGATTCACCACGTTGGTATTGGTAGGAGGAACGACTACTATAGGTTGTTCTACAGCCAAAAATTGTCTAGAACTAGTAACAATCCTACTAACAGGTGACGTAACTTGTATCGGAGGTTTCCCCTCGATGTTAGAATGTGTTGACACCACTTGAGTTGTGGATTCCCCCCCAACTACAATGGGTATGGGACTCATGAGTAACAGACTTGGGATGTCAAACTATAGGGTGGTGAGTTTGACCTGGATTATTAGAAGTCTCACCACTAACTGGAATTTCAGGAATAGGAGCTAAAATATTAGCAAGGGTACGATATCCATAAGGCTATGGGTCTGATAGATGGGGTAAAAGAGCTGAAACAGGTTCTTTGTAAGACACAGGTGTGGCAATAATTCTTTCCGCTATTTCTAAAAAATTATGAGCTCGATCAAGGGATGCTTGAATTCTCCTATATTCATCCTCCCCTAGAGGAGGGTTCCCATTCAAAGGTGTTTAGAGGAATTTAGAGGTCTAAAGTGGGCCTCCTAAGGAAAATAATAAAATAATAGTTAAAATAATAAAATAATATTTATTAATTTTGGAGGAAAAGAAAAACTACTTTTTGTGTTCGTATTTTCAACATATCTCCCTGTGTTTTACTCAAATTTTGATTAGGAGAGCTCGTTGGATGCATAATTTGATTCCACATCCAACCAGTACTCACACTGTATACTTTTGATAGACCCCGCTACACCCAAAACAAGAAATACCTGAAAAAATGTGATGATGACCACATTTTTTTAGGTATTTCTTGTTTTTGGGGTAGCGGGGTCTGTCAAAAGTTTGTAGTGTGGGTACTGGTTGGATGCAGAATCAAATTTTGCATCCAACAAGCTCTCCCGATCAAAATTTGAGTAAAAACACAAGGAGATATGTAAAAAATACGAACAAAAAAAGTAGTTTTTTTTATGACAAATATGTCAATTCAACCATTATGGTTGACTAATTTTATTGGAATTCTATTGGTTCTTGAATTCCAACTCACAAGAACTTATTGTTGGTGCGTTTTCTTAGAAGGCTCATTTTAGACCCCAAACTTCCACCTAATAACCCCGAACTCAGAAATGGCTTGACCCATAGAAGCCCTCCAAAAAGGAGCATCAAGGCCAAACTTTAATTTATTAGGACTAATGGCATGACCTTCCATTGGAAAATGAACAAAAACATCATCTACAGGTGGTAATTGGACCAAAGTATTTGTATAAATAGTGAAAGCATATATGGTATCGATAGCTAAGGTAGTTCCTATAGGAGCATCAATAGAAGATGGTTGTTCCATGTTTACCCCTTCTTGTCCTTCCATGGGTGGAGGAGAGTCAGGAGGTAAACCCTGCAATCTACAAGAATGGCACCTTGTAAGTTGCTCAGCCATGGTGGTGGTTGCAGTTTCCTGTTCGAAGTCAAAAAAAGGGAAAAAAAAAACAAACAGACCAACACAGAGCTAATGGTCGCAAGCAGTCTTAAGTGACAGGATAGGTTCAAAATAGTCGGTCTCTCACCAGGATTGTCAAGAAGGTGCAACTCACAATATACCACAGGGGTGAGTGCGTAGTAGTATCCCCAAATGTTGTTTTCAGTGTTTCTCCAAACAAGATGGCCAAAGTGTTTTTCTCAGTTGGACAAGGAATCCTAGTGGGGTCTCCTGATATACGCAAGGTACGTGGGAGCTCAAATTGGTAGTAGTGCTATCTAATGCACAGCCTTCCACAAGGGGCCTTCCAATATAAATAGAGTACATGAAGTACCTTTCTATATACCTCAAGGGTACGTGAAAGGCCGTTTGATATACCGATGGTATGTGGAAGAACCAAGCGAGTCCCAGGTTGTAGTGTAGACAAATTAACGATAGCTCCTACATTTTACAACGCCCGAATGTGTCACTAAGCTATCACTCAAATTGCTATACAATTTTAGACCTAAAGCTACTATTAATTTTATCTGAATGGTTAGTGAATGTTTGTGAGGTGTTTCTTTAGAAATAATAGATCAATTCTATGTGTAATGATGCTAATAAGAAGCATAGGAAATATATCTTGCTATTAAGAATTCTCACAAGCATACACAGGAAAAATAGAGAGAAGAAAAGGGACTGAATCACATGAATGAAGAGATGAATATTGGTGTGTATCCTTCCATTGAATAATGATGAATAATAGTGTACATAAATAATACATCCCTCATAGGAAAATCGAATTGTATGGAAACAACTCATAAATCTCAAAAAGGCTGACTTACCAAAATATAGCAAACCCCCATAGGTGGTTAGAGAACTTGCCAAATCTATCAAGGACCTCACGAGTTGGAAAAATCATGAGTGAGTTTTCAAGGAGATGGAAAAAACATTTTAATCCTAGAAAATGGAGAAAAACTAATGGAGGATGGGTTGGAAACAAAATCTCCCAGTTTCCTAGTTGACTAGCTTTTATCTTATCCATAGAAATGCAGGAAAAGTAGAAAAAGAAGAATAAACCACAATCTACTGTAAAGTCATGTATACTAATTTTGGATGGTCAAAATGTGTTCAAGATCAACCCATAATTAGAAATAAATCATTCCCAAGATGTAGATGGCATGTATTGACTTTAAGGTGCAAGTGGATGCCAACTAATTAAGCTAGTCGGTGAATAATTAATCAAATAATGATTAATTATTTTATCCTAAGTTGTGAGTGGGTTTAATATATTCCAACACCCCCCTATAATTCTGACTTTATGATGGTATGATAAAAAATATGGATGCATATGGATGCATATAGGGCCCATCAACAAGGCTATGGTCACCTTTTAACAATTATTATGTCCAGAAAAGTGAGGAAAGAGGCAAAACCACATGGGGAAAATCCTCCCTCAAGATAGGACAAGGCACATAATTTGAAATGTGTCTTCAACATATCTTCATATTCACTTTAATGAGCTAACTGAACTACTTCTGGATGAAGGACTTGTTAAAGAAATCATGAACTCCATGATCATGCGCTTGAGTGTAGAACCTGCAAGAAGGAAGATGAGAGACTCCTTGTATCTCATCAACTGATGAAGTAGGAGCATTATCTGAATGCTTCTTTCTGCTGTCAAAATATGATCTGCAAACATAATCTGAAATGGAAAATAGATCTATGCATACTCCTTCCCAAAGAGTACAAACCTTAAGACAATTTATTTCACACCCAATTCCCTGAATAGCTACAAAATTGTGATGTGAATCACATGTCAATATTCCAATCTGATGTAGTACCTATATAGATATGATATGAGGATAACAAAAATCTAATATATCATACATAGTAGCATATGGAACAGCAAGGACAAAGGCTTTGGTTGCTCCATGAGGATAGAGGGCTAGACTAGGAAAATTATGAGCAACTAGGGAAAACTGATAGGTGTAAAAATATGAATGATGGATGGGCATAAGATCTGAACCATAAGTGTTTAGAACAAATCCAAACATATTTAATATCATTCCATATATGACTAAGGACATGGATAACATGCCACTGAAAGTTAGGAAAGATTTCAAACCATGTAAGATAAATATCACTGCATAAGAGACTAATGAGGAATCAACTAGTGAGATTGGGATTTGTATAGTCTTTGGATTATTCAGAGGTATGGTAGATGGTGTGGATGTTATTATTATATGTGTATCAACCTACAAATATGCTTTTAAATCAGAATCCAAAGGATCACATATAAGCATATCAATAGACTCATGGGAATACACTGGTAATGCATCCTCTGTACAAAAGGAGGAAGTAAGGAGATGTTCAAAATCTTCAAAAAGGATCTGAGTATTGATGCCAAGAACAAAGGAGGATATGCTGAAGCACATGAGATCAAGTAAGGTAAGTGGTATGACACAAAGAAGGCTTGATGTGGCTAAGCAAAGATCTTGGAAGTCACTGGGTTGCGCACCATCAATGAGAGAGGTATGCAAAAGGTGTGAAGAATCTGGCACATAGATCTCAGAATGTAAGATAGGAGATTTATAGAACAATGAATGGGTTATAGGATCATAATCAATATCAGCAAAAGCTCCTTATGCTACTTCTTTTTCATCAATAGTATCACAAGAAGAAAAATCACCTTCAAGAGACACAGGAAAAGATGGCTCTTCAATATTTGCTTCTTCATTGAAGGAGGAAGCATTCGAGTCAATCAGGGTAGCAGCAACATGAACTATATGAGAAAATTCTTCATCATGATCAACTTCATCAGAGAATGTAGAGGTCAAGAAATCTTGAGAGAGAGAACAAGAGGATATGCTAGGTTCGCTCCATGCTTCATCTTCAATTTCCTGCAAACCAAAAGCTTTGTTCAAAATTTTCCAAAGCTCAAATGAAAATTCAGCAGAATCTATGAGATGATATATATTTGGAGAAATTCCCAAACACATAATTCCATAAGCTCTGTCACAATTATTTATCCAATCAATCTTCTCTTCATAAGAATCAGGTTCACTCAATGCACCAATGGAGACATCAAAGAGACATTGCATCTTCAAGTATGCACTCATCTTAGCTTCCAATCAGCATAGTTGAAAGGAGATAGTAGAGAAAATTTTGAATCCATATTGAAGTTGTTGATATCCTTTAAGAGATACTCTCTGCAACTTGCAAAACAAACTAGGATAAAATCTTGTAAGCTAGACAAGCTCTTCTTTAGAGAGGGATAGGAGACTGGAAGCGCTCCTCAACTCTGTAGAACTTGATAGACCTTGCTGCTGTATAAAATGGCAAGATTGTGCTCCCTATAGCTCTGATACCATGTAGAAATAATATATCAATGCTATGTGCAATGATGCTAATAAGAAGCACAGGAAATAGATCTTGCTACTAAGAATTCTCACAAGCATACACAAGAAAAATAGAGAGAAGAAAAGAGATTGAATCACATGAATAAAGAGATGAATATTGGTGTGTATCCTTCCACTAAATAATGATGACTAATAGTGTACATAAATAGTACATTCCTCATAGGAAAATTGAATTGTATGGAAACAACTCATAAAGATCAAAAAGGTTGACTTACCAAAATATAGCAAACCCCCATAGGTGGCTAAAGCACTTCCCAAATATATCAAGGACCTCATGAGTTGGAAAAAGCATGAGTGAGTTGTCAAGGAGATGGAAAAAGCATGCTAATCCTAGAAAATGGAGAAAAACTAATGGAGGATGGGTTGGAAACAAAATCTCTCAGTTTCCTAGTTGACTAGCTTTTATCTTAAACATAGAAAAGCAAGAAAAGCAAAAAAAAGTAGAATAAAGCAGAATCTGTTGTAAAGTCCTGTATACTAATTCTAGATGGTCAAAAGGTGGTGAAGATCAACCCAGAATTAGAAATAAATCATTCCTAGGATATAGATGGCATGTATTGACTTTAAGGTGCAAGTGGATGCCAACTAATTAAGCTAGTGGGTGAATAATTAGTCAAATAATGAATAATTATTTTATCCTAAGTTGTGAGTGGGTTTAATATATTCCAACATTGTCTCCAATAATGCAAATTAATCTAAATGAAAATTCACTTTTTGACTTCGATGAGAACTAGCAAGGGTAAGGAAGAAACATTTTTCTTTTTCTCTCAACAACACACTAAATCGAAAGCCACTTTCAGTAATCAAAAGAAGATCGAACAAGAAATGCAAAGAGATTTCTTTCAAACACAAATATTTTTCATCAAGCACTCTAAATCTTTGAACGAGGAAAGAAACCAAATCCTCTAACGTGCATACAAAACTAACTTTCTCTATAATGCAAAAAGACGTATCTATCTAAATCACTTATACAAAGGAAAATGAAACTTTCTCAAGCATAATCAAGAGAAAATAATAAAATTCTTTTTTTATTTTTTGGAAAATGAAAGGCACACAAGATTTAAAGAAAAATTAATTCCAAAAAAGGCTATAGTTTTCTTTTCAAGAATAAAATTTTCAGAGAATGACCACTTTACTAATATCCAAAACTAAACTTTTTCCACTTTTATTTTTTAGCAATGAAGAAGATAAAGGTTTTTTGAACTAAGCTCAAAGAGAGAATCAGATCTGCAAAAACCACCAAACTCAGACAACAAATAAATAAGCAAAACACACAAATTTTTTTAGAGAAAGAAACAGTTTGAAAATATTAAAGGAAAACTTTTCACAGGAAGTCAAAAGAGTTTTTACAGGAAGCTTGAAGGCTTACCTCGGCGCACTGAAGGGCACTGCACCGAAGCGTTGTCAAGCTGATCGACGCACTTATGCTTCTGATTGAAGGCGTTATCGATGCTTTGTCAACTTTGCAGAAAGGCGCTGTCGGCACTCCTGGTGAAGAAGAAAATGCATTGTGGAGAGGTCGGCACTCTATCAGCGGAAGGAAGGTGCATCATTCTGTCAATAGACTGAAAAAATTCAAGGATTTGCAAGAGAAACCAAAAATTGTACTAAATTGAAATGTAAAAGAGTGAATTAGAGGCAATAAATTAGAAAAGTAAGATGAATGGCTTACCTTATCAACTGAAATGACTAAAAGGAGAGAAAATAACCTTCATAGGTGGAATGGTTACCAAAGATTCTAGATATGACTAGATATGCACCAGATCTTTCTAGATCTACCCTAGATCTGACCAAGTTACTGCTTCCCCAGCATGGTCGCCAATTTTGTTATAAGGAATTATCAATTAGTGCAGACACTGTTTGTTCCTCTACACTGCAAGTCACAAGCACATAACAAAAAGACACAACAACATATCCTTTCCTTAAGCAATCAAATTAAATAACATGAAAATAAAATATACCTCAGACCTCGATCTCTTTGTCTTTAATCCAATATCCCTTGCAACGGTTCAACACTTGAAAAATAGATCAAAAGACAAACAAACAAGATGAGAGCATCATGATAAATTAATTACTTATATCAGTGATCAAGGAGTCTAAAAATATTCAATTAAAATCAATACATCAAATATAGGAAAGGGGAACACTTTTGTATTAATTGTGAAAGAGAGAGAAGTACAACCAAGCCTTGATGTTTATGGCCTCTATCTATACAAGAACATCTACAATCCTCTATAAATATGAATATCTCTCCATACACAAGACAACTCTACTTTGCCTCTGATTCGGACTTCAAACTAACAACATAAGGGTACTTTTCTTGGCCTCCCCCACTCACATCGTGAAGGCTTCATTTATAGGCCTAGAACTCATGGGATGACTTGGGAAATGGATAATATGTGATCCCAACAGGTGAGGGAAGAAAATGTCACCTCTCCCAACTGTGTAGGAACTGAATCCATGGAGGTTTCCAAATGGAATATTCTAGAACCTTCTTTTTTTCCTTTTTTGGACTATCAGCGCTCCTGACAGAAAGGACATGTGCACCGACCTAATTTTATGTTGAAGAAAGGAGGCATCGACGCTCTTTAATCCTCAGTGGGTAGCACCATTGATGCTCTATGTAAAATGGAGAAAAGCATGGACCCTCTAAGATATGGGAAAAAGAATCCCAAAACATCTCAGGTCAAGTTCAGGTCAGGTTCTACAGAAGGCAAATGGACAATGTGGGATTTCCAAGAAGGCTGATAAGAAATGTGGAATATCCAGGTGAAATAGTAGCGATACCTATTCCCACAAAATCCATTAATGGTTGTAGGTACTTGATTACATTTATTGATGATTGTTCTAGGTACTGTGGATCTGCTTCATGAAACAAAAATCAAACGTTTTTGAGACTTTTAAAGTTTTTAAGGTGATGGTTGAGAACAGTTTCAATAATAAGATCAAGTAAATAATATCTAATGAAGGAGGAGAGTACATCAAAGGATATTTCTAGAGTTTCTGTGAATCAGAGGGGATTCAAATGGAACACTCAGTTCTATACACACCATAGCAGAATAGCGTTGCTTAGAGGAAGAACATATCACTAAAAGAAATGGCAACATGCCTTATCCATGCCAAACATCTACCTCCTTCTATTTGGGCTGATGCAGTAAACTGTGCTTCGTATTTGCGGAATAAGGTGGCCCACAAGTCACTGGTTGGGGTCACTCCATTTGAAGCACTGCATTGGTATAATCCCAATGTCTCTCATCTGAGAGTTTTTGGTTCCAAAGCTTGGGGTAGAATACCACTTGACAAGAGGAAGGCCTTCCAAGCCCAAAGTAGCGAATTCATTCTGTTGGGATATGCAGAAGATGCAAAAGATGACAAAATGATGGAGGCTACAACCAGAAGATGCTTCATTGAGAGAAGAGTCCAGTTCGAAGAAGATCCATTGTATGACACACCTCCAACAACACAGGAAGGTATGACTATTTATCCACCTATTTTTGATGATGATGATGTGCTATAGATTTCATATTCAGATGACGAAGATCGCATTCAGCATGATCCTCTTATTAAGACCGAATCTCAAGAGATTCTAGATCCAGATCCAGTACCCATTCCTAATAAAAAACCTAACCCTAGATGGGATCAAAATCTTCTTGACGTAGCTAGAAGTGGTGATGAAGATCCAGAAGACAGAAGAAGGACAAGGTCCCAGTATCAGAATGAGCATGCTACACTATCCCTCATAGATTCACTCTCTACAATATGGTGCAGTAAAGTTCCAGGTCGGTGCTACTTGATGATGGCAAATGCTCAGCTACATGGTCCACAAAAGCAGAAACTTGATCATTCCCTACCTTCACCATCCAGAAGAGACAAACAGAGTCATCTGTTCAGAATTACATTGAGGTCCACTAATGGAGCATGATGTTGCATAGAGATGCAAATTTGCAGCAGTGTTTTTGCTCAGTTATTTTTCTAAAAAGGAAGCTTCTTCCTTCTAAAGATAGCTTGCAGTTTGTTATTTCCTGCTTGATTTGATGGGGGGGTTTCCCATGAGGTTTTCCCCTATTTCCTCGTTTGTATTAAGCATCATTTTTACTATCTTTTAGATTGTATTTGGGTGACCTATGGTCTTGTGTTAGGATTATTAGTCCTCCCTTGGTCAAATTTCTATTAGATTAATTTATCCTAACTTAGAAACCTTAATTAATTATTTGGGTCCACTAGTACAATTGGGTCCACTCGGCCTAATGGGGACACATGTACTAGTCACTAGAGTGTGGGGAACACTGTTAGAGGTTAACTTCCAATTACTGCATGTGCATGCATCAGTTTCGGCGCCTCCTATACCAATCCCTACATTTTAGGAGCCAATGGGAGTCCCGGCGTCAACCTACATCAATTAATTGGAGTTAGTACTAGTTAGTCTCAGTTAGTCCCCAGTTACTTTCAGTTAGTTCACAATCAGCTAGCTAGCACTAGTTATGCATGGCTAATGCATGGCTACATGTGGAGTAGGCGCCTTTTACCACCCACCACACTTAGTTGCACTGAGTTAACCGGATATCACTGATTGATTGAGTTGGTTGGACATCTGGGAGTTGATCTATTGGAATCCGATATTGATTGAGACACCATGATTTAAATGGTTAGTTATATACAGTCAAATCTAGTGGATATATTCGTATTGCTACCTAATGCACTCGAATTATTTTCCTATGTAAACTATTGTAACACCGGATTTAATTATTATGAATGATACTATAAATTCCTGAGCAATGCTCATATGTTTCATGTGTGGTTTGTTTTGTTCAGTTTATATCTTCATTCTCCACTTACTGCAAACATTATTATAGCTATCTGCTTGAAGATCTAAATGGCATTCAAATTCTAATAAATGGTTCTCTATCAAGGGTTTGAATTCCTTGAATTTCCCGAACACTTCACTCTTTGTATTCAATAAGTATATCCATGTCTTTCATGAATAGTCATCAATAAATGCGACATATTATTCAAATCCACTTAAAGATGTGGAGGGAATAGGACCACATACAACATAATGGATTATTTCCAATGTACCTTTAGTCTTTGTTTCACTCTTCGAAAATGGATTATTGATGTTCTTTCCTCTTGCACATCCTTTGCAAGTACCTTCATGATAAATTTTCAAATATGGTAAACCTGTTACCACCTTGCTCACATAAGGGTAATTCTTTGTAGTTTATGTGAGCAATCCTTCTATGTCATAGTTCACTTGAGCTAGTGGTCTCATGGACAAAGGTTGTTTCTGGATGTCCCTTGAGTTTGTACAATCCTCCTTCTTCTTCACCAATGACCACAACATCTTCAATTTTATTTGCTTTGGTCCACATGAGTACTTGTCCATATATAAAAGAAACTCTATATCATTTCTTATCTAATGCTGAGATGGAAAGTATTTTCTTTTTTAAACCTGGTACATATAGTACTTTCTTCATCTTCATGGAGGTTCTAGAGTGAAGCTTGTAGCTTGATTCACCAATTCCTTTGATGGGATATTGATAGTCATCTCCTATTGATACATTCTGAGGATAGTTCTTTTCTTCAAGTCTTGAAAGAGTTTGCTTCTTCCCTGCCATGTGCTTTGAAGCATCACTATTAATAATCCATGTATATTCTCCAGGAATTATAGACCCAGAGAGTGTAGAGAATAATACATATTCTTCTACATCTTCTTCTTTTGCTTATCTCTTTTGAGGTATTTCTTATTCCTCATCTTCATATAGATTAGCATGATGTCTTTTGTTGTTGTTCTTCTTCAATGGACACTCTCTGGAAATGTGTCCTATCTTATTACAATTATAACATTGATATTTGAAGTAATCTTTATTCTGACTATTTTCTCTTTTCCTTTGAAACTTATTTGGAGGTCTATACTCCTTGTGACTATCCTTCTTGAATTTTGGTTGTCTTCTTCTTCTGGTATGGGTTCCTAGATATTGATCATATTCTTTAAGTAGAGCTTTTCTTGTAGCTACTCTAGCTTCCTCTTGGATCCAATCTTCACATACAATGTCAAAATTCATACTTTCTTTTCTGGCACACATAGTCTGTATGAATGAATCCCAAGGTCTAGTGAAACCATTGAGATCAATCATAACTATTTCATGTTCATCAAGGGAGTATCCAATGGCATCTAGTTGTTCCTTGAACTGGGAGACCCTTGTGAAGTAATATTGAATGGATTCTCCTTTACTCATCTTTGTACCCTTCAGTTGAGCTCTCAAATTCATCTTGTTGTTGATGTTTTTTCCATCGTACATTATGGAAATGGCATCATACATTTCCTTTGGTGTCTCTTTAGATGACACTTGAGGGATCAAGTGATCTTTGATAGAATCAACAATGATCTTCATTTCCATTATTAGGTCCTTTTGGTGCTTCTCCTTAGCTTCATCTTCTTCTTATTCTGCAACTTCATATTTGATGTATTTGTCAATAAAATTATCTCCAAGAATGAGACCAATCATATACTACCATGTTCAGAAGTTTTCTATGCCTTCCAACTTGTCCTCAAGCTTAGTGCTTGGGGCCATCTTATCCAGGAGGTCACTAAAAATTGAAATTTCTCAAAATGAAAAGTTGACCTTACTAGGAGATGTGCTTGACAGAGGTGAGTTGGTTGGTCCACTTGGTTTCTGGGGATTCCAAATCTTCACCCTTCAAAACTTTCTTGCGAGATTTTCGTTTCTACAGATTTCTGGTGCTGGTTTTCTGTAGTTTTATTATTCAGGGTCAAACTAGGGTTTGGATTTCCTGAAGATTCACCCACTCAAAAACTTCGATCTAGGGATCAATAGGTGCAATTTAGGGAGGCACAACTTTCTCTGCAAGCAGATCTTCAAAATCTCTAATTTTGTAGAAACCTTAATTTATTGTCGAAGGGAGAGGAGAGAGAGTTTCACCTTGTGAAAGTTGTTCTATTCAGGATAGCTCTGATACCATGTTAATATTTCATATGCTTAGATATATATCAATAGTGTTTAATCCAAATTCACAACAATAGCATATGCAGAATCACTGAAAGAAACATAATCACAAGATAGACACAGATTTATCCTGGGAAACCCTCAAGGGAAAGAAAACATAGCAAAACTTCCTCTATATAGATGTATAAGATAAAACCCCAAAACATGTAATCCTCATCCTCGGTGCTACGTCTCTCTCTCTCTCTCCTATGCACTATACACAAGTGATTGTGTGTGTTTAAATGAGGAACAAAACTCCTCTATTTATACTCTTTTTGTCACTTGACTTTTAATCTAACAAGTCAGCCCCACTAAATTGATTGGGCCGACTTCACCTAGGAAGACTCAAAACAATATTATATTATATTCATTAGGGTAGTATTGACCCGACATACAATGGAGGTTATACCTCATGACTCTATGATGACCAAATACAACAGTAACATCCCAACGAAGGAACAAGACATCTCCCTTGGTGTACAACACTAAAATACATTTAGAATATTCTTCGAAGTTACAATATTTCAACAGGAAATGGCATGAGGCATCTATTTTTTTCTTGATTTCCTTTTGGAAGTAAGTTTTGTAATTATCTTATTGTTTCTTATATTCTTGAGGGATGTTCAGAGGATAGACTCCTAAAGGATGGCCATGTTCATGGAATTTCTTACATATGAAGGGTATATTGTTCATAGTAGAGCATTTGGTTCCATTCAACATCTTGAAGGTTACACCTATGGAATCTGAAAGAGGTCCTAAAAAATTCATAGGAACATATATACTAGAATAGGTTGTATACTTACGTGTTCTTGTGATTTTGAAGGTTTTCATGAAGTTTTCTAACACATCCCTATGCCCACCAAGGTTTCTTCTTCCTAGAACACACAGGGAAGGGAATATATTCTTATCCAAACTAGGGATGTTATGAATTATTCCTTCTTTGGCATGAATCTTTTTATCTAGAATCAAAGTTGCAAACACACTTAGTGGAAGAAATAAGATCCATTTTCAAATACCTTCCCTTTATCCTTAGTACTAGTGAAGATCACCATAAGGAATCCTTTCAAACCAAGCTTTGTGTCAAACCTGACCTTTTGGATGACATCAAGAGTTAATACACCAAGTTAGGGATTTCTCAAAGGGACAAATCCCCGTGAATTTCACAGTAACCAAATGGTCTTTCATATATTTAATGTAGCCTCGTAACTTGGTAGAACTAGGTTTTATTTGGGGATGATGGTGCAGGTTTTGCTAAGTAACCTGTTCTCTTTATTATGGATATTGATAAGCTTGTATGCTACCTCTAAAGAAGATCATTTACAGTCAAAACACCCTATCACCCCTTATTTGCTCATGAATATATCTAATATGTCATTTCCTACAACCCCATCACAATTCGGTGTTTATCTTCCCTAACATAGAATCCTTAAAGGAAACCCTTCTTTCATACTACCTTCTCCTCATGTTGCTCAATTCTCCATGAATATATGGATATATGATTAGAGCAAGAATTACACCATCCCAAAACACTAAATACAAAATACTAGTCTCTCATATCACCCATGACATCATTTTTATCCAAAAAAAACCCACCAAATTGATAACCAGCTTAGATCCAGCTTTACCTGGCTCTATCATGCACCGAGAGGGATCAAATATTTCGAGGTGCAAACCCTTTTTTGGAGTGCAATTGTTGACGCAGGGTTTGCACCTCGAAATATTTGAAATATTTGATCCCTGTAAAGCTGGATCTAAGCTGGTTCCAGTCGTGGGCGGCAACATTAATATTTTAGATAATCCACAGTATGTATATGTTTTTAGTTATTTTTGCAATTGAATTTTACAGTAGAATATTTTATAATCCAATTTTTACATTATAAAATTACATGAAAGAAGCTTAAGAATAACAATGTAACAATGTAAGAAGGTGAATAAGAAGAATGTGATATGATGGAGATATTGTTTTAAAACAGATATATTTGATATTCATATTGAATATAACACACATTACAAACAAAGTGATTTTAGTCTCTCTTCTTTTAAAACCCTGGCACCCTAAAAAACAAAGGATATGCTCTTGATATGGGATGCGGGCGGGCTTTATTAGGAGATACCAAGCTTGAAGCTGGGTGAGAGGATAAATAGGGAAGAAAGGGGATCTAGAGCTTTATTTACACTTACAAAAAGAGAGCTACCTCTAAAGAAGATCATTTACAGTCAAAACACCCTATCACCCCTTATTTGCTCATGAATATATCTAATATGTCATTTCCTACAACCCCATCACAATTCGGTGTTTATCTTCCCTAACATAGAATCCTTAAAGGAAACCCTTCTTTCATACTACCTTCTCCTCATGTTGCTCAATTCTCCATGAATATATGGATATATGATTATCACAATTCGGTGTTTATCTTGCCTAACATAGAATCCTTAAAGGAAACCCTTCTTTCATACTACCGTCTCCTCATGTTGCTCAATTCTCCATGAATATATGGATATATGATTAGAGCAAGAATTACACCATCCCAAAACACTAAATACAAAATACTAGTCTCTCATATCACCCATGACATCATTTTTATCCAAAAAAAACCCACCAAATTGATAATGATATTATACTAAACATGTTTGATTAAATTATATTTATATTTTATTACTATATTACATTAAGATATGGGTTATCTCATAGGTTTGAATTAACTTATAAATTGTATTTTTTAAATTTGTGATTAAGTGAATACGGAAAAATTATATTTATATATATATATATAATATGACATTTTTTTTAATATAGCAATTATGGCAATTTTTTTTAATATAGAAAATATGGCATATTCTTTTTTGCGGAGAATTTCTTTGTTTTTTGGTTAGTTCCTTGGATTACATTAAACTATTAAAAAAATGCACAACTATTTCTTAATATCAGCCTACTTCTCTATTTGAAGTGTTGTGCAGTTTTTTAATATAACCATAAGTAATGCACCATTAAATTTGAAGTGCTAAACTCTCTTTCCAATTTAATTTAATAGAATATTAAAGATCACTAAAAAAACATCAATTGAAATTTTTTAATTTAAAATATATAAATTTTAAGATATTTTGATCCATTAAAAACCAAAATTTTTAATTAAAGTATATTTTAAAATATATAAATTTTAAGATTTTTTGATGAATTAAAAACCATTTATGAATATCATAATCACATACATGCATGAAAAATAAAACATTTGAGTTGTCAGTAAGAAGATTGACCAACTTTAACAAACCTCTATGTTCAAGACGCTATTGGTAATTCATTTGTTCAACAAGAAATTCAATGAAACATTGAGGAACGGAACCATAATAGTCAACAGATTCAATACCTGGCTTCAACTTAGAGGTTTTAATCGTAGTTTTGTTTTATAATATTACGAAAAACATCCATTCATTAAAACGACATATTCAACAACAATGAGACAAGTAGTAAATGTCTTATGCACCGTGATGAATGTAATTGGGTTCATTGAGAAAAAGAAGAAATTAGAGATTCAATTCAATTCAATTCATTTTCTTGAAAAGGGCTTGTATAGCCTTCACCATACCTGTCACCGTTAGATCGCATCCTTCTTCCATCTATGACAAAAACGTGAAAAGACTCAGTTACGCCTATATCTTGAAACCAATCAACTAAATCAGTATATTCATTGTGTATCTGCTCTGGAAAGCAGGGCAGCGTCCTGGCGGGGATGAGGAAGAAAGATATTAAATACCTGGGCATTAAATGTGAAATCGAATGTAGCTTCTGAAAATGAAAATGATAGAATGTTTTCATTCACCACTGTCAGTTGAAGCGTTTCCAGGCCTGCAACGAATTTGATGAGCAAACCTTTCCTTTTCTCACAGTGGGCATGGATAAGAACATTTCCATTAATAACGCGTATCTCAATCTCGGGAGTCAGCACTCCTTCTGTGACATCTTTGTCTGTGGAGGAATTAATACAAGGAGAATTAGAAACTTTGTCTGAACACAGGCCGTCATCTTTACAAAGCTCCTTCTTCACATAGACGACTGACTTAAACAGTTTTTTCAAGAGCCTGCTCTTCCAGTGTTTTGATCCTATCCTGGAGCTGCTTCACATACTTGAGGGCATCGCCCAGTACTGGGATTTTGTCCGTCTGCCATTAATTCACCCAATTCAAGCTTCACAATCCACAGATGTTTTCATTGACAAAAAAATTTTACTTACAAAAACAATATCCTTTGTATTTAAAGGATGATTAGAACAATTATCAATCCATCTGTCAGTGGATCTCTCACTATATATATCTCCAGCAAATTCGGATGGATTGTATCACAAGTTAACTTCTTGAAGCCAGGAACGATGGCAGAAAGAGCAATAAATCTCTGGCTCAGTTTCTAGCGCCGTTTCCTTTCCCCAGGTCTTCAGTGGGCACCCATCATTTTCTCCACAACAACCAACGGTAGTGATTTTGACCCACCCAAGCATTCAAGGTGAATTTGAGTAAGAAAGAAAGATCTTGGGATCAATCTCTTCATTCTTTCTTAGGTATTTACACCAAATCATGTTATTCTAGTTTCAGTGAATCCAAACCAATATTCACAAATATGTAAAGTTTCTCAAGTATATAGCAAGGTTGCATACAACTAAGAAAAAATTCAAGTAGAATTGGTATTTTTTCCCAAAATACATAAACAAAAACACTAAATGGCCTATAAACCAAAAAACTTCATGCCACAACAAATAATAACATATGAAAATCCTTGCCAATATGGGAACTTATTCATCAATAGCAACATTACCCCTCCTCTAAGCTTCATCCATTGCCTCTACCACTAGTACAAAATGAGAGATTAGTGACCACTAGACCAAAAATTTTGGTCACCACACTTTTTTTCAAGAGATAAATGACCAAAACTAATAAATTTAAGTGACCTAAAGAAATAAGACTAAGATAAATGACCACTTTTGGTCACGGGTTAAAAATAAACTAAAAAAGACCTTGATAAATGACCAAATTTGGTCACAAGATATCTAGACTAAAAATGACCACATAACATTTGGTCATTTTTAGTTTTGTCCCTCCGAAAATGGAAAATTGCAATTTTGACAATGAATTTGTACAATTTACTAAAGTCTAACTGTTAGAATTTAGTTTAGTAAATTGTAGAACCCCTCATGTGTCACATCTCAACATTAATGCACGACACATATTCCATGGATTAACATTAAATGGATTATTTTGTAACATTATTTAGTGAATCAACATGACTAATAGAAAGCACAGAGTGGTACCCATTATGGCCTATAACCTCTACAAGCTCTCCAGTGACATCCAATCGCTGAAACTCCCCTGTAGATCACCTCCCATTATATTGCACATGTGTCAATATAAAAATGTTTTGTCCTGCATCCCATCTCCCTTGATTGGTGGCCACCATCTAAATTACAATGTGCCAAAACACTTCGATATATATATATAACTTCCTGATATATATTAGTTTTATATTATAATATAAATAATTTATATATATATATATATATATATATATAAAAGTTAATTTAATAACATATAAACAATGGTAAACTAGTTTTATATTATATCAGAAATAATATACAATAAATAACAAATATATATATATATAAACAAGAAAATAAATATATTCATTTTCATTTGGAGTTGCTTCGAGACAATGAATTGATACAATTTGGTAATTCCATCAATGTGTTGCAAAATTTGGAAAACCTCAAACCCTATACTTTGCATCTGAAGGGAGATAGACTGTAGCCGAGACAAAGCTCATTGATTCATCAGAATTAATTTATTAAGCATCACTATAGAGAGGCATATTGGGGTTTTTATCCAAAGAGGTAACTAGTTCTCAGTTCTTTAGCAACCATAATTTTTAGCAACCTTCGGGAATCGATGATGGAGCTCTCTACAACAAGAATTTGATCGGCATTGAAAACCCTAATTTGGGCTCTCCATGAATTTTGCATTTAAGAGGGTCCTGGGGTTTCCTCTGGGATATAAACTTCAAAAACATTTCAAGGTTTGAATGACTTCGATTCTCACCACTGCCGAATGCTCCCTGGTTGACCTAGATCTTGGAAACTATGAAAGATTTATGGATGTGAGATTAACTCGAGATAACAATGTCACCACTAGGAAAATATACCAGGTATTGATTCTTTTAAATGCATTTTCTTCTATTTAAGGTCACAATATCTATTATTTTTTAATTCTATTTCAATGCAATAGTCATTGAGAAGTGCCTGTAATTTCCTTATCTTTGTATATGTTTTTCTTTCTAACAGTGTCATTTGTTAATCTATTAGTAATTAAATTATAATCTGTACACATATTTCAGTCAGTCAATGACAAAGAACAGAAGGTAGACTACATGGGAAAGACTCTTTAGGTACATGGAATTACGTGTTTTCCTGAGATTTAATTAATAATGTCATTTTTATCATAACTTTTCCACATGAATGTCATGCCGCCTTAATATTCTTGCAATAAGCTCAACTTCCATCTTCCAAGGCTACTACTATCCTGTCAATAGTTTAGGTTTCTCATGCGTAATTGTGAAGTTTCATTTTAACCCACCTTGACCTGACCCTTTAAAATACAAGTTGTATTGGATCATTTTCTGTGCTTATCTAAGATATAACAAGATCTATTCTAGCATCAATAATAATATAGTTTCTGCAAGTTTCTTATGTGCATTCAATTAATTTATTGTGGAATATAGGTGGTTCCACATATCACAGATGCCATTAAGGAGTGGATTGAACGTGTTTCTCTTACTTTTGTGGATGGAAGTGAAGGACCTTTTGATGTATGTGTCATTGAGTTGGGAGGGACAATAGGTAAGGATAAATTTGTTTATTGGGTTGTAGTAAATTTTTAGTTTCTGCTACCTTTACTGCTTGTTATGCCCACTGTCATATTGTGGTTAAAGTTGTTCCTTCTTCCTTCCTATGAAGGTTATGCTACTTCTACTTATGAGGGCCTATGTTGGTTTTGTTTCAGTATAGTTACTTATTATACCCCATAAATATTATGACAGATGCAAAACTGATATGCGCTTTGGGTTAAGGGGACATCAAATCAATGCCATTTATTGAGGCGTTGCGTCAGCTTTCCTATCGTGGTGTGTTTTCTTTGACACATGCCCTTCTTTTGAGTTTTAAGGGATGTATACCACTCGAGAAAATTATCTTTTCATGCAAAATTCATTATTAGACTAACTGCACTCTGCACTTACGGATTTTGCAGGCCCAGGAAAATTTTGTCTGGTCCATGTGAACCTTATACCTGTTTTAGCTGTTGTTGGTGAGCATGTGATCAACAATGTTATCTAGATGTCAATTATATAAGCAAATCTTATTTTGTTTTTGTGCCTTTTGTAAACTTGTAAATGATTTTTTTCATGCATGAAAAAGGGTTCCTAGCAACAAAGCTATTTCTTGTTAGTGCAATATTAAATATGGTGTACTAATTTTGAATTTTGTTCACTGTAGAAAACCAAACCAACACAGCACAGTGTTTGAGAACTTTGAGGATTAGGTTTGACACCCAATATTCTATCCTGTCACAGTGCTAAGTTATAATTCTTCTATTTTATTTGTATTGAATTTTAAGCCCAATTGATTTGGATGGGTTCGGAACATAATGTTAACTATTGTTTTGGACATGCCTTGGAAGAGAATATTAAGGAAAAGTTATCACATTTTTTCCATGTTCCAGTAATTGATACTTCTACATTTCATAAGGGATCATTGAAATATCTTTAAATCATATGAATTTCATTGGATACTCATGACTTGATTTGTTGTACTGTTACAGGCTGGGAACATTCTCACTATATATGATGTTTTAAACATTTGGCATGTCCCTTTACTACTCAGGGTGAGTGGATAAAAGATAATATTACAATATGGTTACGTGCTGGTTGTATAAGCATTTCTAAAGATGGTAAACATTGTTAGTTTTGCATGTCAACCAATAGCAAAAGTTTCGCTCTAGAGATTCGTCAAGTTCTTTCTCCTGGTTGTATCTGATCCTCCATCCATATCTTCTAGATTTATTTGAGCTTCATATCTCTGTATAGTAAAATCATGGAACATTAACATGTGTTGGGAATGAAGTGAATACATTTACCTTTTAGATGTTTGATAAATTCCAACTTATCCATTTTAAATTAATGGTAATTTCTATATTGGATATCATGTAATTTTCGTGCAATGTGTTTTTAAGATTTTGCTCGTATGTACTCATCAGTCAAGGCCAGTTTTAGTTTCTTACTAATATCATCTGGAGATAAATGGGTACGACAAGAACAAAAGGCTCATGAAGCAATCTTGAAAGAGTTGAACCTTTTAAGGTGAATACTCACTTTATATTTTCCCTAAATTTCCAGATCATTCTGCTCTTCCTGGACTTCTTAAACATTCTATTTAATTGATGTTGAGTTGTTTTTTTGGGACCCTTGTATTGCTATTTGAGTTTGGAATTAATACTTGATTGGCAGTGTTGCTCGACCCCCTTGTCTAGAAGAATGGACTACAAGAGCATAAATTTGTGATAACCTTGTAACTCCAGTGAGTGTAGTTACAAATTTCTAATTCTTTCAGTCTAAATAATGGTTAGTGTTTGTTTCAATGTTCAATATTTACATGTACCTCTTGGTGTGCAAGTCAAAATTGCAATGGTGGGAAAATACACTGACCTTTCTGATGCTTATCTTTCTGTTCTTAAGGTAAATTCTTTACTCCAAGATATGTTTATTTAGCTTCAAACTTAATCTAGAATAATAATTATCCATTTTTAAATTTATATGGACTATAATGGTTCAAACTTCATGGTACCTGCAAATGAATTGAGAAGAGATAGACATGAACCAGATAGACTTGACTAAGTTAGTGAGTGTGGGTTATATTTTTTGGATAATCTTTTTACAGCAGGCTTAGTATCCTATGCTGTAATTTTTAGGCCAATTGATTCCTTTTTGGGTATTGTTTTTCCCCTCTTCAAAATAGGTTGATTTTGCTAAACTCAGATATTGCATTGTTGGCTTCTTACAAGGAGATAGTGATCAAAATACCTTTTGTTACTTCCCATGATGGTTTATAACTTTATCTTCTTTGTGTTTTAACTTTTATTTGAAATTCACTTCACAGTTATTTTATTAATTAATATTCGAAATTCTTTTCAGTTTACAACTTTTGTGGAGAATTTACATTTGTAATTATTTTATTAATTTAACAATTGATAACTGAGCTTCTTTTAGGATATGAGGTTGGGAATTCCATGGTGGTTGTAATGTTTAACTTTTAAAAATAAGATATAGTGTTATTTTGTAGGCCCTTGAACATGCTTCCATAGAAGGTTCTAGGAAATTGTCGTTGGAATGCATTGCAACATCTCACCTTGAAGACACAGCTGCAAAAGAGGTCTGTAATATGTATGTGGTGAACATAGTCATTGTACACATTATATTTCATTTCACCATTGGATACGAGTGTTACTCTGTAGTTTGACTCCAACGTTTTTTCATGTTGTAGGAGCCAGATGTTCATGTAGCTGCTTGGAGGTCTCTCAAGGTAATTAACAAGTTTAAGATTCATTCCTTCACTTTATGTGTTGTCGGTTTAGGGGGTGGGATGTTGGGAAAGCGCCACAACTTCAAAAGTTTAAACAACTTGTTACCTGCATATGATTGAAGGTTATAAACTAGCTAGATTGTGTTGTGCACTTTGTATCATATGATACGAGCGGATTTGATAGATTGATTTGTCTATTGTCACAGGATGCAGATGGCATTCTGGTTCCAAGTGGATTTGGTGATTGTGGTGTGCCAGGGAAAATAATTGTGGAAAAATATGCTCGAGAAAATAAAATCCCATATCTTGGAATTTGCTTGTGAATGCAAATTGTTGTGATTGAGTATGCTCGTTCTGTACGTGTGCTTTTGTTGGCGGCCATCATTTAACTGTAGATTATTGGTTGAAGAAAAATAATTAGGTGTTTTTTTTCCCAAGGTTAGTTTGATTTTTACTTTCTTTTATATGGTGAGTATGGCAGGTTCTTAGAATGGTGGGGGCTAACAACACAGAGTTTGACCCAGAAACTGAAAATCCCTATGTTATTTTCATGCTAGAGGTAGAAATTCTTTGGAATAACATTCATTTCTACATTTGAAGTAATTATTCATCTATTAGACATAAGGACCAATAGTATTGAGTGTTTAGTTGGATAATATGAAGTGGTATTACTTTTCATATAGGGTTCAAAGACCCATATGCAGGTACCATGCATATGGGTTCTAGAAGGACGTATTTTCAGAGTGGGGATTGCATCACGGCAAAGTTGTAGGGATCATGCGATCCTTGTGACATTGTTACATTGTTTTCTGATATATGATTTGAACATGACCGATTTATTGGAGATTTGGTCGTTATGATAAATATGTTGATGATGAAAACAATATATCTTGGTCGTAGAATGCACTTTTATTATCCTTGAGGACATGGAAGCTATTACTAACTGACAAATTGTTCCCTTATAATAAACATACCAAAAGGTTGGTTATGTGGATGAGCGACATCGGCATAGATATGAGGTTCAATAAGAAATTTATTTATAAGTTCTATGAGGTCTATGTTTTGTTCTAGTTTATCTAGGATTGATCCTTTTTGAAGTTATAATTCATTTATAGTTTTAAGAATGTGTGCTTGAATGTTTGGTAGCCAATAATTGTTTATTTTGTGTCTTCATCTATTGTTTCTTAAGTGAAGAGACAAATTTTCACGGGGACTTCACTTAGTGAACATCTCACATAGCACATGAGATCATGGGATATGAAAGAATACCCTTAATTTGCAGATATATTGACCCAAACTCTTTTTGTTGAAACCCCCTCCCAATACTTAAAACCTCCTCCCCACCCCTTTTTATACCTCAATCCTTATAAACCACCCTACCCACCCCCACCTTAAACCCCTCATCCCCCAAATACCTGCAATATATTGGTTCAATTTTTAATAATTTTAAAACCCACAATATGAACTAACATGATAGGATATTGGTCAACAAGTGAAGCCCCCATGCAAATTTTGCAGGTTAACCCTGATATGGTTGAAAAGATGGAACAAGATGGGATGATATTTGTGGCAAAAGATGAAACCCATAGACGTATGGAGGTAACTAACTCTTTTTCCTATTGTCTGATAATTTGGGTTTTACCTTCTTGAAGCAAAAGTTGAAATATCTCTGAAGTTTTTTTGTTTGAATTTTTTGGGAAGCATTTTGTTTTATGTTTTTATTGGCAGATATTGGAATAACTAGGCCATCCTTATTTTGTGGGAGTCCAGTTCCATCTAGAATTCAAGTCAAGACCAAACAAAGCATCTGCAGTATTTTTGGGTATTTCATTTCTATCCTTCTGTGGAAACACATTGTATACAAGGTTCACCCTATGTTGAACTTACAGGATTTGTGCTAGATTTTGGGAGATTGTCCTTGAGCAACTGAAAATTCTTGATTTTAAGTTATATTGTGATGCCTTCCCTCGGTACCCTATTGAACTCTTTATTTAATGTATGTTGTTGGGACTAATATTTGTATCCTATTTAAGTCTGGCAATCAAAGCTCCTTTGGTTATCATGTGTTGGGTGTTCATCTACCAATTAAATCGCCTACTTAAGTACTGTATTTCTATCCATTCACTTTATGTTGAATTTGCAAACTTTGTGCCATATTTTAGTTTTGTCCTTGATCAACTAAATATTCTTGATTTTAACTTCTATTGTTGGGATTTCACTTTGTACCCTATCTCACTCCAGCAATCAAAGCACCTTGGTTATTATGTCTTGTATGTTCATATACCAAGAAAAGTGCATACTGTACTGCATTTATATCCTTGATCTATAGGGAATTCATGATAAATAATATTTGCAATATGTTTCAAGTTTTATGTCAGATCCTGGATAACTATCCTTAACCAATTCAAATTATCATGCTTACTGTTCTTACTAGGCCTGCCGTAACCACCCTATCTTTTTCTGGTTGTCAGAGTTGCTTGATGATGTTGTGGGCTATTAATACCCTAGTACTAATATACCAATCAAAGCATCCTACTGTCTTCTTAGGTCAATGCATATCTACCCTTATTCTCTTGGGGACATCTGAAAAACAAAATTTACATTGTATTACAAAATTTGTGTTAGCTCCTGGATCATTGCCCTCAAGTGAATTATATAACGGTTCAAAACTTCAACTTTTGTTACTGGGATTTCCCTTGTTACCTGGTCTAACTCTCGCAATGAAAACACATTCTTGTTCTGAATTATGATGCCTTGTGTATCTATCTCTAATTGTAGGGTTTGATCGTTTGGTTTCATGTGAGTATATGTGGTTTGATAATCATCTTGTTACAATTACAGTGCTTTGTGAGTTAAATGTGATATTTTAGTTTTGAAATATATTTCATCAGGACTTCAGCATGCTTTAGGACATGATGAAAGGTGCTTTCTATGGCTCAGTATTGAACAGATTGTAACATATGTCCTTCTTGTATTACCTATGCCAAGAGGCACATTCTACAACCCAGTATGAAAGTGATTGTAATGTCCATCCTATGCATAGTGCTTACATGGACCAAAAATGGAAAATAAATAAAAAACATTTCTATGCCCTGCTAAGTAGGTAAAATAACAATAATAATCCATTAATACACATTTACACAGATAAATATCAGCCTAGATCCATGTTAACATTGTATCTATCAAGCACAGGGAGGAATTATATCCCTAGAGGTGAAAACTTTTGTTAATGTTTTACATTGTCAAAAGGTTGGCATGTTAGAGGGATTTGGTCTCTCTCAGTGCTTGATAGATCTGGGTTTAAGATGGATCTTTATCGGTATTGCCTTCAATGCATTACTTGTAGCCTATAGGAGGTAATTACTATTTATTAGTAATCCTACCCTACATTTCATCGCACATTTCATTTGGACTCGAGTATATTTGCAATTTAGGACATACAAGGACATGGAACCTTGCATGGTTTTGCTTGTAAAGAGGTCATCCTAGTTCATATATTGTACTGGAACAAGAAGATTTTTTCGATTGTATTGCAATTCGAGCAGTTGTTTAATTTGGTCCCATGTATTTGTCCTCGTGGAAATGTCAATAAAGTATGGAATTTTCAACAGGATATGCTTTTGCAAAATTGCCACTTATTTCTCAGTTTCTACAAATTTGTATTACATTCACCCATGTGTAGATTGTTAAGTTTCTAGATATCAGTGTATGTAAGCTACTTATTTTTTTTTGTAAGTGGGAAGGGTTGATGAAATAATGCAAAGAGATGCATTGAAGGACCCCTCAATAGATAGAAATGCAGAATATGCGAGAATATTACTTGGACAGGTAAAATCACTAACTTGTATTATCCTGTGTGGATTCTTGATTATTTTGCACGAGCCAACATTATATTCTTTGGTAGGAAATTATCCCTTTGTTCTTGGATTGGGTTCTACTATACTATATATGATCAAGCTATACTTCTTTTCTTTATTTAATTTTCCAAGCCTTTAAGGGTATCCATTGATATTTTGTTTACTTAAGTACAAACAATTGTATCTTGAGTGACATATGATGTCACCTTCTCTTGATGGAGTTGAGGAAATTCTTCTGGAGACACCCTTCCTTTTTTTTTCTTTGGAAAGTTTGCTCATATCATAATTTTGAGTTCTAGAAAGTCTTGTTGATTTCATTATGTTGAATATTACAGGAAATGGGGAATATCTGTCTCATTGTGGCATATATCTAGCAATTGTATACTCCAAGGATTCTTATTAGATTACTTGAATCTGTGCTACAGAAATGATACAGCCAATATGTGGAGCTTTCTAAAGTTATTTTTGGTAAGACATACAATCCCTATTCCTTATTCGAACTATTTGCATAAGAATTTTTTTCCCCAACACTAAGGACTTATCTTCTCATCAAATTGATATGTTTATCATTTGATGTCTACTAGATATACCAAAAAATAATAGTACAATTCTCTTATTAATATATTTGGGATTTTATCTAGAAAATATTGTCATTTTACAGAAAAATAAACTTCATTTTGTTCTCATTTGTACTTCTTGGAAGGTGTGGAATTCATTATGTTTTTGTTTAGGATGTTATACAGTCACCAATAGATTGAAAATTTAATAGATTTAAATTACTTAAATGGTGCTGGTAATACCAAGCTATATCAGACCTCTTCATGCTATAACAGACCTGTAGTATGTGTTTTATAGCCATGTATATATGCTAGAAAGATGAAAATACCATGTCAAATACTTGTGTCAATATATTATATATATCTTCAAACTTTAATACATGTAGTTGAAAGACAAATTTTATATTGAAGAATAGCCCCTATACACAGTCTAAGTTCATATGTTAAGTCAAAAGGCTTCAATATGATAAAACATCGCTCATTTCAGCCTTTTCCCTGTTAGAAATACACATGAACTTCAATATAAGTTCACCATAAAATGAAAGATACAAGTATGAGGAAATGACCTTACATAACAATTTAATAGCCCTGAATATTTGCACATTATATCTCTAGTTTTGCCCCAAAAATGTCTTCAGTTTCCAGTGTATATGTTCTAAGGTTGTGGATTGTTCCACCATTGTTTTATTCAGTTAAAATTCTAATAAAAACAACCTAAAATTGCCTTTACTATTTAGACAGGGAAAACCAAGGTTTTCCTTAGAGTGGGTCAAATGCTTGAATTAGATGTTAGAAGAACTAAGGTATTGGGAAATTCGGCAAAAAATATTCAGTGCAAAGTTCATTCATATATTGTTCGGAAAGAATTTCTTGTTTTGCGCAATTCTACCATTGATCTTTAGGCCTTATGGAGAGGTATTTCATGTTCATGTATTTGTAGGTCTGTTGGTTCTAAATGTTTGTGCATTTTTAGTACACCCGTTGTTTCTTGGAATTGTCTATTTTTTCCATGTTAAATCTTGTGAAATTACTATGTACATTTTTCAGTTATTTGTTTTCTCTTTTTAGCGAGCAACAAAATTTATTACTTAACATGTGTTGTTTGTAGGTAACCTTACTCGCAAGCTTTATAACAAAATGAGGATGGAGGCTGCTGTAATGCGAATACAGAAGCACATGTGCAGATATAAAGCTTAGAAAGCTCAGAAGCACATGCAATGTGGATACAAAAGCACGTGCACAGATAGAAATCTTAGAAAGTGGGCCATTGAGTATGAAGAGCTTGTTGTTGAGGGTTTCAAGCTGCTAAGTATGTGTTTGAAGCTCCCGCGGGATCTAAGTATGGCTTAGCAGCCAAGTACAAGTGGGATGATTTAGCCATTATATTAGTTTGAAAATTCATCGATGTACTAGATGATTTTTATGTAAAGTTATATGGAGATATTTTTTGAGAAAACTCATATTTATTGTAATACTTGATATTTCATATAATATAATTTGTGCGGTTTAAAACTTATATGGTTGTACTTTATATTATTTATAAGTGTTGTAATTAACTAATTAATGTGACATTGCATAATTCACATGTGCATTAGATGATAATAAATAATGTATGATTCTTTTTTTAATTTAAACATAATATCATATTAAAAATCTATATTGATTAATAATGGACATCATTAAAAGTACTAAAATATAATAACCAAACATAAAATGACTAAAAATGACTAAATTAGTGACCAATAAATGAGATTAATGACCAACATTCGGATATAAAATGACCCAAAATTGAAATATACGTGACCAAACAATGAGATATAAACGACAAAAAAATGACCAAAATTCACATCAATGACCAAAAAACAGTTTTGGTGGCTAATTTATGGTGTTTTATTACGAGACCAAATTTAGTCATATTCTAGTTTGTCATGTGGTCATTAATTTTGTTATAAATGTCGTCATGTATTTGGTCATTGATTCAAATATATAACCAAATTAATGACCAAATATATTACCAAGTTAATGACAACTGACAAGCTATAAATGACAAAGATAAAAATGATCAATTTTGGTCGTGTAATAAAAGACCGTAAATTAGCCATAAACGATCGCTAAAACAGAAGTGGTCATTGATATGCGGATTTTGGTAATTTTTTTGTCACTAATATCTCATTTTTCACTAGTGTACCTAGAATATTGAAGTTGGTCCTACAAGGAAAGTAATCAACACCAGATTATAGTTTGGATGAAACTTTCTAATCCAAATATTAAAATAAGGTAGAGAAGCTTCCCATGGTTAGTAAATGTTTTCACCTGAGTGAAGGGTACATTTTGGTTAAGGTAAAGACAACATAGTTCAATAATAGGCTCTACCAACACCAAGATACATAGGGAGGTTGATGTGTTTGATTACATGCCAATCACATACTATCATACATGATAGAATCTAGTGGAAATCTTGCAACCCTAAAAGCTTGAAAGATGTTAATTTTGTTGAACTCTAGTTCCCAAACCACTAGACAAAAATTTGCAAAGTTTCGCATGTGTATATAGAAAGAGTGCATATAACTAGATAAAATCAAGTGGAATCGATATCTTCCCCAAATTACATATAAACAAAGATGTTAAGTGGCCTATAGATTCCAAAAAAATCACACTAAAACAAATTATTACATATATTAAAATCCTTACCTATAATGGGATTTGATTCATCAATAGCGCCTTGTATCCCCGCCTCTAATATCTAGCCCTTTCCTCTATCTAAAATCTCAAATTTGGCCCTCCAAGGGCATTAGTCAACACCCTTTAGTTTTGATGAAACTTCATAATCCAAGCCTTAAAATAAGGTAGAGAAGATTCCCAATCAACAAATACACATAGGACATTTAATGTATGCATCTAGAAATTGAAATTAATGTACACATATATGATATAAATTTAGGATGGAAAAATGTTAAATGTTTATTAATCAATGTAAAACTTGTTCAATTTTAAATTTTAAATAGTTAATGTTGTTATTTGTCATACACTAGATTTACATTTTTCATTGCTTAGAAATGTCATTATACCATGTGTACTTTTCTAATGATATTTTTATGGTATTTATGATTGCAGTGGCTAATATGGACCAAAATCCATAGATTTTGAGAGAGATTGCTCATTTGAGATAAATTCATGCGACTTAGAGGGGTGGAGATGAACTATTCCACTCCTTGTTAGCATCATTAGAGTGTATTGTAGACACTCTTAGCTAATAGGATGATACATTGTATAGTATAACATCGTATAGAGAAAGGTAATGACAAGAATATTATGATGGATTGAGCTACAATGATTTGAAGAAGATGAAAATCACCAAAGAGAAAATATATTAACATTTTAGAGTGTATGAGACAGATTTCATTCTAGAGATGAGTAGAGCACATATTTCAATTGAGTGGTGCATTTTTCAACCAATCAGAGATCTCTAGATGGATAGATGGTACATAGTTTTTGACATTCCCCTACACAACAATAGGGAAGTACCACTATACTTCCTCTAGAAACATTATGCTTAGTTTCTATTGGGAAAATATGTCAACTATTTTCGTATGTTGGGGTTCCAGGGAGCTAGTATGGAAATACCCCAAACTCATCCTAATGGTAGGAATAGAGATGTAATTTGATAGATACCTCCACCCCATAGCTAGTTACCGAGGCTAGACATCCCTCCTACACATGATATGATTTCCTAGACATAGAAGGAACTTCTAATGCTATCTTAGATATCTTAGATGATTTCCCACCACAACATAGGTATTGACCAGGAAGGGCCCTCTTCCTTTGGTGGGGTACAATCATCAGCTTCATTGAGTATTATATATAACAAGTTGTGTACAATATGCGGGTTTCCTCAAGGAAACTCGCATATACATCACATAATCTCATTTTTAGTGTACTTCTAGGCATTTTCAGACTTTGGTGTCTTCTGGAAAGTTTTAGCTGACTCAGAAGCCTTTCCAACGGTGTAGAGATAAGGTAAAAAAGAGTTACAAAACTCAATATATGGATCCTCCAAGTTAGTTATTTTTGAAGTGACTTTCATGAAGTGTCGTCATGGAAGTGTCTAAATGCGACGGAATCATGGGAAAGTGGTCACATGAAGAGATGTGTCATTTTGGTCTATAACAATATTATAGTTACATTGTGTATGATGTGTATGTAGGCATATGTGGTGCCATTTGCATTTGAGGAACCGATTGCACTTGGATTGTACTTGGGTAAACACCGTTGTATGGTCCATATTGAGGTTGTCCAAATGGAATATTTGGTACAGTAGTAGTGGGAGCTTACACAATGGGGATAGGTGGATATTGCGCCACCAAGGGAGGTGGTATAAGAGTTGTTTTTTTTTCTTTTTTTTGAGGGGGGGGAGGGGGGTTAATGTGAGAGGAAATGGACCCAATAAGGCCATCCGTAGAAGGTGACATCATTGGAATGGGAAGATCAAGTGATCCACGCCAAGGGGAATCTAGTTTTACAGTATACAAGTACCCTAATTGTGCAAAGAGGTTAAAGTGTTGGGATTTGAGAATCACTTATTCCTGATTTTATGGCATTAATGTGGTCACATTCTTGGCAATATCTATTTGAAGATATTTGAGAAACCATCCAAAATGAAGGGAGGTTGAATGTCATTTTTTCATAAGGTGTGGTGATGACACCATTCATGGATATGATCTGTGATGTTTCTCATTGTGTTATGTCCAAAATATGTGAGAATTGTGAGTCCAATACCATGCCTTATTAGAAACTAAAAATATTATGCAAATGACGTGGAAATGGTCTCAAATGTGGTGTGAGAGGATCTCATCAAATTTACGTACCATTCTGCAGTTGTGCCAGTTAAGGTTCTTTGGAAGAGAAAGAGATGTACTGAATATTCCACTATGTTATTGGAGGAACACCATAGGTGAAAATACATGATGTGGTTGGTAGGATTGTATCCATGTTTCCCTTTGAAACTAGGGATATATGAGGGTAGTTTTTTTTGGGATATCTAGACAATTGGTGTCATGGGCTATGGGATCATTAACTGGTTTGTCTAGATCAGGGAGTTTCAAACTTTCCATGAATTGTAGGTTTGTATTGGGGCCCTCCATGTTATTCTGAATGTTTTATCCTTGAGGATAAGACCTTGGAATATCTAGTGGTGATATTTTTATTCTAAGGGAACATGCAGATGTAGTGTGAGTTCCTCCCATGGGGAATAAGAAGGTGGGGTATTCCCTTATGTGGGAGTAAATAATGGTGAACTTATTTTGCAATAAGAAGATGGGAAAGGGTTAACACTATCTCTAAGGAGAAAGAGTGAATAAAGAAAAGTGTATCTTCTCTTATAGGACCCAGTCAATGCTTCCTAGGAGCATGCCTGACCTAGTGATATCCCTCATATGCCATGGGGAGATAAATAAAAAACACCCCTCAAAAGAGGGCAAAGGCCTTGCAGTCTATGAGACTACCTTAGAGGGGGTTATGTTCCTCTATGGTGGAAATCTAGTATCCAAATGAGAGTGATGGGTGATGAATAAAACACAATATAGACAAATAAAAAAATATGCCAACCACAACAGATCCAATATGGTGCAACAAATGAGTGGCATGTGAAAATATGGCTTAGTGCAATGATGCCCACATGTTGACTCTTTTTAAATTACAAGTTTAATGAGATTGTATTTAGAAAAGAAAAAAAAGTGTAAATTCCCTAAAAAGACCTAACATCCTTCCTCTCAAATGTAATTGGGCCTCTGAAAAGAACAATTGTTCGTGATAGTGGACTCTACACAAAATTTACTAGTGGAGGTAACAAAGAGACAGTTCTACCGACGATGGGGGTGTTGACACAACTTTGTCGACATGAGTTCACACTATGTCAACACCCCTCTTTGATGTGACTCCCTAAACAACAGACCAAATAGGTTTTACCTTATGTAGAAACACCAGTGAAGCAGATGGAGTGTTACCTGAGATGCTTGAGGCAGGGATGCAGGAACCAAGTTTCTGCAGTAAACAGGACTTGTGCAACTTATTATTTCCCGATCGCAGTGATAACCATATATCCAAACAAGGGTTTAACATAAATTATTCATCATCGGTCGGATCAAAAATTATTCATTACTATTTGAATTAGATCGGCTATAGCATCAGTTTATTCATTCTAGAAAGAGATCAATAAATATGGATTCATTCATTATGCAAAGACGTCTCATAATTCATAAAAATAAACCATCACAGGAGTATACCCTATCATTTAGTCATTTATATCGTATCATTAAGGCCATAGAAATAGAAAACACAAAATCATAGACAAAAATACGAAAGGTTTTGAACATCATCTATCCATGTCGTATTACTTCCCAGGTCAAAACATGTTTCAAACATACATTTCCTGGTCCAAAGCCTCAGACTGAACCTTCAACAAAAACAGTTCACAACGTATAATACATATGATGATCTGTGTTCAAAAGAAACCAAAAAGGATGATCTTCTACTACATTCCTAATTCTTTATATAGGCTTGTGCCTTTAAAAAATGGTCCACATCTAACTAACTTTTTAACTAACTCAGACCAAAAACTACAAAACTTCAACCAAGGTGACCACTTGTCAACTTCTTCATCTTTCACATTGTACTTTGAATTTTTTCACTGTCGCACCTTGCACATCCAAACGGCCTACCAACAGGCCCCCAACACAATCATGTGGCTCATCCTCAATCCATGTCAACTAGAAATGGTATATGTGTGAATCTAGATCTTGAAGCCGTCATATTCCTTTTGGAATTCATCAACCATTTTTTTCCATATGTTGATTATTGTGAATTCTTCTACATCTTACTCCATCGGGTTCTTTGGAATCTTTTCGAACACTTGTTCATCGGGTGCTATGCAAGATGCTCGTCGATATCCTGGAATTCATCTAGCTAGGTTGTTCGCTGCTTATGTCTCTACCACGCTTTACTTTCTCTCTGCTGAAGGGACTTCAACTCCGCTTCTTTATTAACCTCTACCATAGGTAGCATCATTTTAAGGGATGCTTGCATTGTTGTTAGTTACACTTCTACTTCATGGAGTTGTGTTCCTAGCTGTTGTAGTTGCTCATGTTGAACCACACTCATAGAATATTGTGTGGTGGAATCTGCCAATATCTTGACTATCGTCTCACAACCTTCCATTTTTGCAACCGCATCCTCGATCTTCCTCTTTCACTCGACAATCTACTTTGGCGGGGTACTTGGAACTTCCTATGCTTGCATCTCGACATTTTCTTTCTTTAGTTCTACGATAATATGTCCAAGGCACAGTACCTTTTCCTCTATGAACATTTCCTCTATAATTTTAGGGATTTACTGACATGTGACTGTAATGTCTTTATCCAATCACTCTCGATCATCCAAGGCCTTAGCCTTTGAATTTAATTATGCCTCTTGTGCTTCCTTCATCCTTTCGATTTCTTCCTTTGTCGCTACCACTTGTTCCTACGATTTGACAAGGTGATCACATACAATGGCTTCTTGGTCAGCAATCTCCTAGCTCATGGTATTCTCCAACCATACAATCACATGCATGGGAAACTCATTGACATCCAAACTGATAGTGTCGAACTATTGTGTTGTGGTATCAAGGTCCTCACTTCCAGACTCCAGCGTACGTGATGGAACCTGCACAATCCTTATGCGCTTCCCTATGTTAATCTTAGCTTCTCTCTACAGCGCGTCTACTTGCGGAACCTTTTTGAATACCACGTTTGTCAAGGATGTTAACAAGTTCTTGACTTGGTGAAATAACCCAGTTGAGTGGTATTTCAAGTGGGCCTCACTCTCGGTAGTCACAATGTTGATTGCCGCAATTATATGACTCACTTGATCATCAACCATCCTTGGGGCGCTGCTTCCTTCACCCTGCTCATATCTTCTTCTTTTTCTTACTTCCTCAAACTGTCTTTCTGCCTCAAAATCCATTGGAGTTTTGAAATACTCCTACGATTCCTTATCACTTTCATGTGTTTTTTCCTTCTCTACCGATGCATCGAGTGTGGGACCTACCTCGTTTTCTTATAGGTCTTCGACACTAACTGGTACTTTCCACTTGGAGGAAATTGAACAATTGTGGCCTCCACCTACTCATCCATTAACTTGTACATTGTAGTAAGCCATTACTTCTCACTATCTCTACATGCTTGAATGTGGATGGCATGCGGTCCGATCGCAAATCGTTTGATACGTCGGTATTTTATCGTCGCCTCTTCAGTCATGCATGAAACCTTCCCTACTGTATCACACAACATATCCCAATAGAGATAGAACTTAATACCACAATCAATTTGGAAATCCCACTCATTGATCCACCATAAGCTTTGGTACCATGCACCCCTACATGCTTGGGTGACTTCTACATCCATACCTTGATAGTGCATGGGTTCCATCCACCCAACTAGCATAATTAAAATAAGAAACCAAGAATAGGTAAAGGGTTTCTTACCTTCCTAGAAAAACATCGCATCCTCCATCAATTAATTCAACAAAAATAGCGATCAGTTCATTTAGAGGCCCTCTTCGCACTGCTCCGCTCACGCAATGACTCTAGAAGTACATTGGTTTGGTCAGTTTTTCCTTACCATTTTTACATCCAATATCTTAGCTGTGACACTAACTGCTCTTTCATTTATTGTGCTAATAACATAGGCCCTCTTGTCTCAGAAGAAACCATATTTATTCTCCAACTAGTCATTTTTCATTGTCCTTGCCGCAAAAGTACTACAATGGGTCGAACCCTTTCATAGGAAATGTTTTAATCCTTGAAATCAATTCAATTGTAACTAATAATTTGGTATCAAACAACAAATACCCTCCTTGGAAGCAAGCCAATAGTTGCTTTAGGAATGCGCTGGACTTTGTCAAGCGACCAAAATGTGGCATATGCATGAGGCCTAATAGCCCCGACCGCTGCAATATCATGGCCTATTCTTGTGGCGTATGGATAACCGATCCTCCCTCTCCTTGTGCTTATGACTCATATGGATCGGTTGAGCATTCTATGTATGCCTAGTAAGGTTTTATTTTCCCAAAATGTATTCTATTTAACAAAAAGTGAAAATATCCCTAGAATCTTTTATATTTTGGAAATAACTGTTCACTCATAAATTTTTATTGGGCGGAATTTAGATCATTGGAAATATCATGAAATTATCTACAACTTTTCTGTTTTGATTTTTTTCTAATTCCTTACAATTTGTTCGGGGCATCCATTTTAGTAAGAAAGCATCTTTTAAAAGATGCTACGAGAAAAACATTATCACCAAAATACGAAAGATTTCAAAAATATTTTCACTTTTTGTTCAATAGGATAAATTATATAAGAGAGTAGAATATTATGCAACAGGTCATGATCACTTTAGGTCATTTTCATGAAGAAGGGAACAATGTTCAGTGTGGTGTGCACTCCTTGCGGTGTCATGGTAATCTTTATAGGATATCATTGGTTTTTGGAGAGATTTACTTGTGGTGCGTTGGCCTTGCGTGGTGGTATATATCTGAGAATGTCTTTAGTCATCTTCCCCTTTTTGGATGTGGAATCTTCTCCTCCTATTGTCGAGGGTCTGACCTATGCTTTTACTTCGACTTTGGCCCTGGTATAACTTCTCATGGTTCTCTTCTTATGTGATGATGACTTGGGTCGATGTGCACCCCTATTCTTATGGAAAATTTGTGGTAGTTATTACTAAATATTGGGAACCTCTTCCTCAGTCGATGTCATTAACGATGGGGATTCATGAACACTGCCACTCGAAATAACTTGTGTCATTGCTGGAACTCTGTTAATCTTGTACTCACAACTATTCTCTACTAACTCCTTGCACTCTGCTAAGTTCAACGATCACAATGGTTCATCCAACTTGCCCCCTATAGATTCTTATATCTTAAAATCACCTATGCAAAATATTTTGAATCATCACGACCAAATCCTCTAATGATCAACCAAATCCGCTACCGATTCTACCAATCTAACGGTCTAATTCCCCATAAATGTGTGTCCTGTCCAGTTGCGTCATCTCCCATTTGGTTTGATTGCTCCACTAATTACTCAATTTGACCTGATCGCACTACCACCAACGTCGCCAAACTGCTTCCCTACTATGACTTAGACGTCCTTCCTTTCGTTGCAACCTTTATCCATTGCGACAACTCCGATGTAACACATCTGGTACTTGTTTTTATTTTTTATTTTACTGCATGGCGTTCTAGTTTTGGTGCCACACCTGGCTATCCCGATAGGTTTTTAGCCGACTACCATTCACAAGTTTTGGCAACAATGCACCATCTAGATATTGTAAATGCACTGCACCTCCATCGGTGTTGGGTGTATTATAATGTCTAAATTAATCCAACTATTCTTTAATTATCAACCGGGGTTGGTAAGCTTAGAGTTGACACAAAATATATGTGAAGGTAGAGGGTGTCGTGTAAATATTTTAACAAACAAAAGATCGAAATATCTTTCAAAATGAAAAACTGAGTCAAACTCCTAAAAATGCAATATTAAAGTAATTAAACTAAGACATAATAATAAACTAAATAATTGATAATAAAATTTAAACTACAATACAATCAACAATTAACTATTCAAATGGGAAACTAGGGTACAAGGAAAACTTAACTCATAAGCAACTAGAAAACTTAATAGGAGAAGCAAGTAGAAAACTTAATAAAGAAAACTTGATAAAGTAAGCAAGTAGAAAACTTGATAAAAGAAATATCTTTAGGTTTTGTCCTACAAGTTCTTTCAAGAATAACAGAACATAAAAGAGACAACCTAAAAACATACTAACGGAAACACATATAACACTCAATCTCACATGCAAACAAATAAATAAAACTAAAAAGCATAAACACAAAATAATACAGTATTAAAACAAAATCAGCAATAACATTCAAGAAACAAAAACAACTTGACTCACATTCAAGCAAAAAGAAATAAGGAAAATAATAAAACTTTAATAAATAACCTAAACAATTAAACTTTAACTCTAATGTTAAACAAAACCAACATCTAAATATGCTAGTCAAAACATAATTTAGACATTAACGAAACAAAACTAAAAACAATCTCAAAATACATAAAAAACACTAAAAACATAACTAAGGGCTGAATGACAGACTGAACTGTGGGTCTGAAATGGATGGCTGAATAATAGATTGAACAGGCTATCCAAATGATAGGATGCACAGTTAAAATGGTAAAAACTAACCTAAATGAACTAATCTTCAGCTCAAGCCATGCAGATGTAATTCTAATACATAAAGCAATAAACAAACTTACTTACTAAGAAAATATAACAGTAAAATAAACTTAAGCAAATTCATAAACATAAACATAAAGAAACCATTGCATATTAATAAATTGAAATGTAAATTGCATAAAATGATAATTAACAGAAATGAAATAAACAGAATTAAATCTACTTAATTTGATAAAAAATAATCTATTTTATCTAACTTGCAAATAAACTGAACAATGGACTGAAAATGAAATGACTGAAAGCAAAGCTGGAAACAAACTATTTAATTCAAAGCTGGAAGCAAACTATGCGCGTAGTCTAATTATCTAATTCAGAAATCAAATTGCATTACAGAAATAAAACAGACTACGAATTAAACTAGCTACAACAAAAATGAAAGAAATAAACAAGAAAAGAAACCTCTGGTTGATGAGGGGCCCTCTCAGCAATCAGGGGTGATGCATGGCTAACTTTTACTTAAACACGATCTTCAACATCAACACATACAACTCTTTATTCAGATTGTGGATCAGAAATACAATGTTCAAGAGTAAATCACATCAAGAACTCTTCTCCTAACTCTGCTAACTAACTGATTTTTCTAGCTAACTTCAACTCTCTCACAGAGGCTGCTATATATAAATATTTATAGGGATAAGTCGAACCTTTAGAGGTTGGATTCTCTCTAAATTTAGTCGATCTTAAAGGCACATAACAGATCACAGGCCAACTCACAGGCATTTCCCTTCTTCAGCATGAACAGTCTTCAAATGTGTCGCACGAGCTTCTCTTCAACATGAACAATCTGCACAGGTGGCGCACAAGTTCCTTCCTGAGTGCAACAGGTGACTGATGGTGAAAAGAGGAGAGTGTAGTGGCGAATCTTCTAGAGCATGGGTTGAATGCATCAATTCAGCATGTTGATGGTTGATGTGGTGGCGAGAAAAGGATAATGCGGGCTAGCAAACATCTGCAACATAGCTTCATCACCCAGACGTGTGGATAGTAGTTTGTTTGCAGTTCTTTCATGTTTTAAATACCAGGAATTAATTCTCAGAAGTGCGTAGTCTGATGCGCGATCTAGACGAAAAGTTGAACGGGAGGCTGGGCCGTGAGCTGGATACATTGGGCGTTGATCTACGGAGAATGGAGTGTCTGTATGTTGGCGCGCTTCATGACTGCAATCTACAACAACATGTCTCAACATATGGAAAACCACCAGCGAGTTTCACGCAACAGGTTGGATGATGAGTTGGACATCGAGCTGGACATGCTGTGCGGAAGGCAGGCTAAAGACGTTTTGTTTATTAATTTAGCCCAAAAATATTATAAAGTTTGCAAACAAATATATAAATCAGTTAATATATCAAATGCACTTTAATAATGTTATTTTTAATTAATAAAACCATAAAAATGATAAATAAAAACATTTCATATAAACCTTAAATACACTCATACCTGAGCTTGAATAATGATCTGCGTGTCATAAAATACTCAAAAGATAATAAAATATGTGTTTAAATAAATAATTTAATTGCAAAAAATGATAACAAATCTAGGATCAACATTCCCCCAAACCAGAGAAATGCCAGGTCCCACTGAGAAAAAAGAAAGAAAAACAACTTAGGAAGAAGGAAAACTAGCAGTTGCCTTCAACTTGGTAGATAAAGAAGGTAATTTAAACTTCACTCTTTTAACCTATAAAATAACATATTTTTCTTGTCACACATTGTATGAAAATTAAAAATGACTTTATTGGGTTTCCAACAGTTCTCAGGTTCAAAATAATTTTATCATTTATAAGGTTTAAAATTAATTCAACCATGTCCAAAGTAAAACTTTGGGCAGGTTGAACATATAACACAAAAACATAGATTGCATTTTAAATAACAGAAAAATTAATCATTTTTATGCGTGACTAGGTAAGAGAATAGAATTATTAACAATGAAATGGAAGTAAAGACTATTTGCCCAAAAACAAAATTTAGTTAGCAAATTTAATCATAAGTGCTATAATATTACCATTTTTACCAGATCGCTATTTGATATTTCATTTTCCTTCATTCAATTCTTCATATGGTAAGACCATATTGAATTTTGTTGTAAAATATGCTTCAAGCTATAACAAAACCCCACTGTTTACAATCCTGAAAATACTTATCATTTGTGAGAGATAAATAGATTTGTCATAAATACAAATAATCTAATTTTTTTACAAGTCAAATCCATCTTCCCCCAAACCGAATAGATTGCGTGTCCTCAAGCCATACAGAGAGAATAATAGATTGTTCCAGAAAAATGGAAAGAGTGCGAGGATGCTGTTAATATATATTTTTTAAAACTAACTAGTAAATGGAAATGGTTCAGAAATGTATATTCATGAAAAATAAAACAATGCTTAGAAAGACCATGCAAATGAGAATAATATAATTAAAATAATACCATTGGGAAAACTAGCCATCCATGCCTCATTGTAAAGATATCCTATCATCGTCGAGTATTTTAAGTGTACCCCAGAGTATGTGAGATTTACAGCTATGGGTCCCATTTCTAAGATAATGACATCTTAGATATATGCGGACTGAGACAGTCGGGACAAATTCAACTTAGAGTCATTCTCAAATGACATTATAAACAATTGTCCATGACATAATTTTTTTGAATAATTTTTCATATATGATCACTATTTTACGAACTAGGTGCATAATGGTGTATTAACTAGATCTCATTTACCAGATATTGCCCCACTGCCAGCAGGCCTGTTCAATACCTCGACGGGTTTATCTTGGTACCATGTAAGCATAGCCCCACTGCTAGCAGGCCTGTTCAGTACCCTGACGGGTTTACTTGCATTTATCAAGCTTCCTATCGTAAGGTTTTTACTTAGCATTGACCCACTGCCAGCAGGCCTGTTCAGTACCCCGATGGGTTTGCCTTGTATAATGATATTAAAGATATGGAAGCCGATTGGTACTAGAGTGTGTTAAATCCTGCTAAACACATAATTCAATTATTTTCAAAATAAAGTTATAAGTAATTTCATAATGGACAGACTCATAAAACATGTCGAAAGAGAATAACTGAAAGTTGTTCTTTAACCTAATAGTCCTTCTTCTTTATAAAGTAAAGTAATGTTCCCCGCAGATAAAAATTCCACTTAATTTTGAGTTATCACCAAAATACTCAAGAGACAAGTTTTTATAACAAGTATAGGATGAACTAGTAAGCCATAGGTAAAAAATAAGGTTGTGAAAAATATGATAATGAAAGTGGCTCTTATCAAGCAAATTGTTTAAAAGAAGAAATCGGAAATATACATGTCTGAGTCAAAATACCAAAAACTATATGAATCATAACAAAATTGGTTAAGTATGATATACAAAGGATTGATATAAAAAATTTATCAGTATAAGCTGCAAATTTCGAAAGTACCCCAAAAATATTAAAATACCTTATGAGTATTTAGAATACTTTCCTTGTCCAAGTAATATATCATTAGCTGCTCATATAGATAATATACTTGTAATCAAAATGCAAAATCACTTGTTAGATGAGTCTTGTATAAACAATCTATTAGAAATGACTCTTATTTATTCAAAGAAACAAGCACATATTTACATATATACAAGTGATAATAACCCAAAATATTTTTCAAGGATCAGGAGGAGGAGGAATACCTTCCCCTTCAACTAATCCCATTTATTTTACTGCAAAACATTTTGTATAAAATATTGCTTAGATGTTGGTTGGTGATAGAGCTTAAGTCTATGTCCATTTACTACAAAGGAAATTTCTAAGCCATCAATTGTTTTAATTTTTACTGATCCATTGTCAAAAGCTGTAAACACTTTGTATGGACCCATCCAATGGGTAGTTAATTTCCCTTTAAAATTTTTAAACCATGAATCAAATAGTAGTGCCCAATCTCTAGTATTAAATTGCTTTTGCTTAATAAATTTATCATGCCATGTTTTTCGTTGATTCTGTATTAACATCGTTCTTTGTAGTGCATCTTGTCTAATTTCATCTAATTCATCAATCTGTAATATCTGTAGCTTCTGTGCTTCATCCAAATTCATACCTAATTCTGCTACCATACAAAAAGTTTTAACTTGAAATTCAAAAGGTAAAAGGACTTGTTTTCCATACATTAACTCATAGGGGGTATGTCCGGTAGTGTTTCTCCATGTTATCCTATAGGCCCATAAAGCCTCTGGGAGTCTATCTACCCAAACCTTATGATGTAAGTGAATGGTCTTAGTTAAAATGGATTCTAATACTTTATTAGTTGATTATACCTGACCATTATCCTGAGGGTGGTAAGGAAAATATTTACAATGTCGGATGCCATATTTCGTAGTAAGTTCTTTCATTAATTTAGAAGTAAATTGAGTACGTTGATCTGTGACAATTTCTCTAGGTACACCAAACCGGGTGAATATTTCTTCATATCTAAATTCTACCACCCATTTCTCTATGGCTCTAAATAAAGCTTTAGCTTCTACCCACTTGGTGACATAGTCCGTACAAGCTAAGATATATTTCTTTTTATGAGACATGGGAGAAATTGGTCCTACAAAATCAAGATCCCATTTCTCAAAAGGTTCAATAATAACTTGGTGTTGTAAAGGAATTTGATCAAATGACGTAGGTCTACCCATTCTTTAGCAACTATCGCATCCTTTAACATATTTGACAACATCCTTAAAAATGCTTGGCCAATAATAACCAGAATGTAAGACTTTATATGTCGTCCTCTTATCAGAAAAATTTCCTCCACATGGTCCATCATTGCATGCATGGAGGATGTCTTTCATTTCATCCTTTCACACACATCGTCGAATAATAAGATCGAAACCATTGCGAAAGAGATCGTTATCAACCCAAGAATAATTAGAACTCTGAACTATAATACGAAACTTCTCATGTGGAGACAAATGGTTTGGTATTTTCCCAGCTTCTAGGTAATTGGAAATATCCACAAACCAGGGGGTTTGAATAGGTACAACAAATAGATGTTCATCAGGAAAAGTGTCGTCAACTGGTTTAGTACCGTCTTCATTTTGAATACGGGAAAGGAGATCTGCTACGAGATTTTCTTTACCAGGTCAGTCAATGACGGTAATGTTAAATTCGTGTAATAAAAGAATCCACCGAGTCACTCTACCATTGGTAATTGGTTTATTAATGAGAAATATAATGACAGAGTGATCAATATGCACAAAAACTTTATAACCTGTGAGATAATGAAGAAATTTATTAATAGAATAAACTACTACCAAAAATTCGTTTTCAGTAACGGTATAATTTAATTTGGCAGGGGTCAAATTTTTGCTAATAAAATAAATGGAATAAGATGGTTGTCCTTGTTTTTGGTTGAGGACTCCTCCTATGGCCATATCAGAGGCATCAGTAGATATGTGAAAAGGGAGGGACCAATCAAGACCCCTAAGTATTGGTGCCATCGATAGTTTAGCTTTTAGGATTTCAAAAGCATTTTGACAAGATTCTGTCCGCTGGAATTCTAAGTCCTTTGTAAGTAAATTTAAACATTGGTGTAGCTATTTTAGTGAAATTTTGAATAAAGCGGCGGTAATAGCCTACATGACTAAGGAAGCTTCTTACCTCTTTCTGAGTTTTTTGAGAGGGAAGGCCAACAATTACTTCGATCTTTGCGAGGTCTACCTTAATTCCTTAGGAAGAAACATGGTTGCCCAAAACTATACCTTCTGTCAGTGACATTTTACATTTATTGCGACTAAGAGCTAAATTCATTTCTTGACATCGGATCAAGACCTTATCGATATTGTCAAGGGCTTCTTGAAAAGTATTACCATAGCCCATAAATTCATCCATGTATACCTCCACACAGTCATGTATAAGATCAGAAAAGATTCCTAAGACTGCTCGCTGGAAAGTGGCAAGTGCATTACATAAGCCAAATGGAAAAACTTGATAAGAATATGTTCCCCAAGGGCATCTAAAAGTGGTTTTGTCTTGATCTTTTGGTTCTATTAAAATCTGGTTGTAACCACTATACCCGTCAAGAAAGGCAAAATATTGTTTACCTGAAAGAGTTTCTAATACTTGATCGATAAAAGGTAAAGGAAAGTAGTCTTTAAGTGTAGATTTTCTTAGCTCTCTAAAATCAACACAAATACATCATTTCCCTATGAATTTATTTGGAACTACTACTAAAGGAGATACCCATTTACTATTGCAAATAGGATAGATGAAACCAGCAGTGAGGAGTTTTTGTAATTCTTCTTTTACTATATCCTTTAGAGAAGGATTCATCCTCCTCTGTGGTTTCCTTACAGGTGACATGCTTGGATCCATATAAATATGGTGAATACAGGTATCGAGGTGTATACCTTTCATATCGGTGTATTCCCATGCAAATGCTCCAGCTTGTTTCTTAAGAACTTTAAGCAATTGTGCTTGTTAGTTTTCACTTAATCCTACGTTTATATGTAAGAATTTTTCAGGGACAACCTCACAAGGTATGGTATATGGTCCTGTATTCTCTTCAATTGTGAAGACACAATGTGTTTCTGTAAACATTGAGAGAGCCATATTCTCTTGAAACTCATCTCCAAAAATATGATAGAATTAAGCAAAGGACTGAGGGAAATATGTACAGGTTGTCGAAGAAACAAACCGGTTTAATACATTCTCAATGGTCTAATCCTGAAGTGCTAAAGAAAAATCACTAAGAAGGGAGAGATCATCAAAGTCTTCTCCCCCAAAATAAATATTTAACCACCATGAATTTTCAGTTATTGGTTGTGTTGGGGGTTATAAAATAAGTCTTTGTGTGGACAACCCATTGGAAATAGTCATATGGACAACCCATTGGAAATAGTCATATCTCCATCCCTACACCCAATAAAAGCATTTGCGGTAGCTAACCATGGTCTTCCCAAGATAATAGGATTTCCTTTGGAAGGATCCTTTGAATCTACAACCATAAAGTCAATAGGGTATTCCCATGAAGCTACCGATACAACAATGTCATCTAGGACTCCAGTGGGTTTTAACGTAGTGTGATCTGCTAGTTCTAGGATGGAAGGAGTAGGTCGAAGAAATTGTCCTAACTGTAAAACTTCTAAAACTGCAGTGGTCATCATGTTGATAGTGGATCCTATATTGATTAATGTATTTTCTATGGCAGTGTTTTTAATAATTAGAATCACTACTGGGGCTCCTAGATTTGTATATTTTGCAATCTGAGACTGACCTGTCATACATTCAGACATTTCTCCTATAACTTGAATTCTAAGAGGGTCCTTTTGCTTCTTTCCTGTGTGTTTAATACATAGCTCCTTTATTACCTTACTATAGATGAGTGTATTTTTAATAGCTTGTAATAGAGGGATTTTAATACATATGTTCTTTAATTCATTGAAAATGTTATACTCTAGATGAACTACAGGTTTTTCTATTACGAGTCTCTCTAGAAATGGAGGAATTCTTTGCTCCTGAATAGTTTCTTGTGGAGGATGGGTGTGTACTGGAACATTTGGAATGTTCACATCCTCCAAAATAGCATCATTCATGGGTTCACTTGAATCTTCTTCTTATTCACTTGGTTCCTGAATGATGACTGATGACTTGGGTTTATTATTCAAAACTCTTCCTGCTCGTAATTGAATTTCATGTACAGGTACAGTAGAAATAAGGTATGATGGAAGATTTTGCAAGTCAATGATGTTAACAGCTTGAGTTGGTTTATTATTAGGGTTAGGTATCAGCTATGCAGGTAATAATGTCGGTCGAGAAGGATTTTCATTCTGAAAGTGATGAGGTTGTTGTGTGATAAAAGGAACTGGAGGTACAAATCTAGGTGACATTTGCTGGAAATTTGTTTGATTTTAAGGATAAGGATGATTAGGTGCAGGGACAGGTTGTGGCTAAGGATATGGTTGTCCTCTCCATACTTGTGACCAATATTTCTATTGTGGAAATTGAGGAGGAGGATACTGAGGTGGCCAATTCTACCAGCTGAAATTGTTCCATTGTTGAGGTGGTTGATACAAAGGATAATAGAGTGGAGGTTCTGGTGGAAATTTTGGATATGTTGGTTGGTCTCTAGGTTGCCAAGAAATCCTCCTAGATGTTTTAGCTACATCCCCACTCTTATATACAGCTTGTAATCGAGGAAAGGATGGACAATTATCTGTTGGATGCTCTTCTGTACAGATGTGACATACAGAGATGTTGTTTAATGGACATTCCCTTTGGGGATGTTTAGTTCTACATCTTGAACAAAAGATACTCATTGCTTCTCATTCTTCATCCTACCTCTTATTGGCTTGTAAAGCATCTAGTTGAGAACCCATTGCTCCGAAGACATTAGTCTTAAAATTATCCAATAGGTTTCCTATCTCTACTCTTGTAATTCCTCCTGAACTAGGAACATTTCCACTTATATTTCTACTAAAAGGTTCTCGAAAATTTTTCGTAACTTCCCCCCTACTCCTAGAATAATTTTTACACATCTCACCAATCTAAGCAAAATTTTTATGAGAAATATCGCCAGCTACCATGAGATTAAGACTTTCTAACAAGTCCTCGGAGTTCCCCTTAAGGAAAAGTGTATGTATTGCATCTTCTTGGAGGTCATTATATTTAGACTTATGTAATTTATAAATGAACCTTTCGAGATAATCCTCCAGGATCTCATCTTCAAGTTGTTGTATCTTGAATATATCATGTCGATAGTCCTTAGGTTTGTAGTATTCTTGATATTTTTGTAAGAATGAGGTTTTCATATCATCCCAAGTCCTGATAGTAGATTCTCCTAATCCCACGAAACATCTCAAGGCGGAATCCTTTAGTGTAGCGGGAAAGAGTTTTAGTTTGTGAGCATATTGTAGATAATTGTAACTCGTAAAAAGGATATCGAACTCGAAAAGGAATGTGTCCAAGTCCTTATTGCTTTTTCCATAGAAGGTAGGTAAGATGGAAGGAGGGATGTTTTTCATAGTTACATGCTGCATTGTATCTAAGGTAGGGAACCCAAGGGTAACCTCAGTTCGACTTTCCCGTTCTCCTTCTTCATTTATAACTTCATCATGGTCTTCATTTTCTTCACTTGTCTCCATATAAGATGGATTCTTAACATAAATATATTTTGGAGGCTCCTTTCGAGTGATAATGGAGTGTCCCAACGTTCTTTTTCGGGAGAGATCTTCCTCTGATCAACCGTGTTTTTATGGAATCCTAGAGGGATAGTAGGTTCTATTGTAGAAGTTTCAATTTGCGATATAACTGGATCTATTGAGGTTCCAAAGAGAGATTTTACTTGAGAAAGATCAACAAAGTCAACAAAATTGGGATCTCCTAATAGTGAGAAAGTTGTGTTAATTGGATTCGAAACTAGTGGAGGGATAGTGGTTTCTAATGGTTGATCCTCTTGAACTTCCTCAGGAATGGGGTCCTTAGGACCTTCTACCAAGGTTCCTTCTCCCCCTATGGATTCTCAGGTAAGATATTCTAAGGGGATTTCCTTAGGTTTCAAGGTAGAACTACTTCCTATAGGCATCTTTCGATACCTTTCTAGTGAGTTAGTAGTTGGGGAATTATGTCCCTATGGTAGTTAGTAGATATTTCAATAACTTTCTCAATATTGACAAATCTACCATGAGTATCTCTAATTATACTCATGAAAGACTTTTTAAACTAAATAAAACCTATTCTACTACTGTTGTTGGATTTGGGGGAGCCTGTTATAACAAATGTGCAGGTTCTTACCTCTCATCTTCTCGCTCCCCTGCTACCAACCTATTACTAAACTTCATAAAGAATTCTACTCTACCTTACAAAACAACTCCCTGGAAACGACGCAAAAAGTGTTGGGTGTATTATAATGTCTAAATTAATCCACCTATTCTTTAATTATCAACTAGGGTTGGTAAGATTAGATTTGACACAAAATATATGCGAAGATAGAGGGTGTCGTGTAAGTATTTTAACAAACAAAAGATTGAAAGATCTTTCAAAATGAAAAACTGAGTTAAACTCCTAAAAATGAAATTATTAAAGTAATTAAATTGAGAGAGAACAATAAACTAAATAATTGATGATAAACTTTAAACTGCAATACAATCAATAATTAACTATTCAAATGGGAAACTAGGGTACAAGGAAAACTTGACTCATAAGCAACTAGAAAACTTAATAAGAGAAGCAAGTAGAAAACTCAATAAAATAAATATCTTTAGGTTATGTCCTACAAGTTCTTTCAACAATAACACAACATAAAAGAGACAACCTAAAAACATACTAACGGAAAAACATATAACACTCAATCTCACTTGCAAATGAATAAATCGATCTAAAAAGCATAAACACAAAACAATACAATATTAAAACAAAATCAACAATAACATTCAAGAAACAAAAACAACTTGAAACACATTCAAGCAAAAAGAAATAAGGAAAATAATAAAACTTTAATAAATAACCTAAACAATTAAACTTTAACTTTAATGTTAAACAAAAATAACATCTAAATATGTCAGTGAAAACATAATTTAGACATTAATGAAAAAACACTAAAAACAGAAATAAGGGTTGAATGATAGACTGAACTGTGGGTCTGAAAGGGGTGGCTGAATAAAAGACTGAACAGGCTGCCCGAATGACAGGATGCACAGTTAAAATGGTAAAAACTAACCTAAATGAACTAATCTTTAGCTGAAGCCATGCAGATGTATTTATAATGCATAAATCCATAAACAAACCTACTTACTAAGCAAATATAACCGTAAAATAAACTTAAGAAAATTCATAAACATAAACATAAAGAAACCATTTCATATTAATAAACTGAAATGTAAATTGCATAAACTGATAATTAACAGAAATGAAATAGACAGAATTAAATCTACTTAATTTGATAAACAACAATCTATTTGATCTAACTTGCAAATAAACTAAACAATGGACTGAAAATGAAATGACTTAAAGCAAAGTTGGAAACAAACTATTTAATTCAAAGCTGGAAGCAAACTATGCGCGCAGTATAAATATCTAATTCATAAATCAAATTGCATTACAAAAATAAAATAGAATATGAATTAAACTAGCCAGAACAAAAATGAAAGAAATAAACAAGAAAAGAAACCTCTGGTTGATGAGGGGCCCTCTCAGCAATCAGGGGTGATGCTTGGCTAACTTCTTGAGAACGTGGAGACTCTTTTGACACTCATTTCACATTCATACTTTGCATCTTTCTTCAGTAGTTTATCTATTGTTGCGCTAATGGCTGCATACCCTCTTATGAACTTGCGGTACTAAACAGTATGAACCAGCGTCGCCCTTAACTGTTTTACATTTGTTGGTGGTGGAAGATCGATGATGATCACGATATTTGTGGGATCAACCAGCATACCTACCTTGCAAACAATCTATCCCAACAAAATCCCAAATGGAGTACAAAATATATGTTTCCACAGATTTAATGTGATTTGGTGTTGTCGAAATCTCTCCAGCATTAGTCGAAGGTTCGCAATGTGTTCTTTTAGTACCCCAAATACCATCCAGTCGCCCATGTAGGCCACTAATAATTTATGAATAAATTCCTTAAATGGAGCGACAACTATCTATGAGAATATCACAGGTGCATTTTTCAGACCAACCGTCACCACTATGTATTGAAAAAATCCCCACTCTCTAACAAAAGTAGTTTTGTGTCAATATTATTTCACAATATTTATCTGGCGATAACTAGAAAACCCATCCATAAATGAAGACATCTCTTGTCCTCCAACAACTTCCAATAATTCATGTGTAAAAGGTGTAGGAAACATATCGTGTCGACACATATCATTCATCTTGCAGAGGTTGACACAAATCTGAACTTCTCTTGTATTTTTTATCTTGAACTACCATTGGATTGATCCATTCCTATTCCTCCACTGGTTCAATGATGCCAACATACAACATCTTGTCGATCTCAGCCTTTAATCACTCCTTGTATTGTGGATTTAACTGACATGGCTGTTGTTTCACTGGTTTCACATCTAGTTTTAGAGGAATTCTCACCTCTCCTAAATAGCCTGAAATCCCTTTCATATTCACAAACTTAGTTGGAGACAAATCCTGGAATCCATGTAGTAGGTCAGTAATCTTATCCATAGTTTCCTCATTCCAATAATCCCTACATTGGTGAACTTAGGATTTTATGTTGTCCCAATGCTGACCTTTTTCATCTTTATTGGTTGTTTAATCTCATCCATTGGCTTCGTCGGAGCTGCGATATCCCAACTTCCTTCTCATTCTTCAATGTCGATGTTGCGAGGATCATCCCCGTTGTCTGGTTCTACCATTTTTTATATTTTTTATCATTTAATCAATATGATATAGGATCTTATCTGAGATAATAACATGCACATCAATAATCACAAGAGATAAGAGACATAAAGAGTTTTCCTTGGGGAAACCATAAAGGAGAAAACCCCACAACTTCCTAAGAGATAGAATGAGCACCAATGGAAAAAGTAAAACCCAAAAACATAAAGAAGATCTCTGACATATGTTCTCTCTCTCACATGTATTGATGTATTTGTAACTTTGGAATGTATTCATATATGTATCTTATGTCTTGTAACCCGATGTTTATTCTAGGATGTATCTATTATGTAATTGAGTCATGTTGTCATGCCCCGATGTTCCGATCGAAAGGATATATTATGTAAACAAGTCATGTCAATTCATAGTGGGTAACCCTCCGATTGTCTAAGGGTTAAAGTCCCCGCAGTTCCGGGGCACTAGGGTTATTAGAATCTCCTAGTAGAGGTCAGCCCTAGTAGGGTTTTAGTCATGCCGGGATTAGTATAAATAGAGAACTGGAATCTCTATTTATCACACAACTCATCCACACTCAAGTGTAGCACATAGTTGAGGAAGGAGAAGACACTGGGGCTAGACAAGAAGAATATTACTGCTATCGGGATATCACTTACTGTTTTGGGCTTTTCTATTTTGGTGTTGATTCTATCTTTGAGGAAGTTGTGGGGTTTTCTCCTTTATGGTTTCCCTGAGGAAAAACACTGTGTTCATTGTCTCTTGTGTTTGATTGTTGTGCTTGTTATTCTCTCAGTTAAAGATCCTAATAAATCTAGCTTAATGTTTAAAAACTAACATGTTATCAAAGCTAACCTGAGAAGAAGACACTGTACAACTGTGGGAACTAAGGCTTCCTAGTTTGTGGATCTTACTCCATAGATTTTCAGCAAAAGTAAGGTGGAATAACTCTCCTCCTTAGGGCGCATCTTTCTGTTGAAGTAGAATCCAATTCTAAGGTTTTTCAGTTTTGGACCTGTCACTACTGTAGGAAATTAGGGATTTTCACAGAAGAGGAATTTTTCAGTGAGCCTAGGCCTGGATTGATCTCCTCCCCACAATCGAATTTAGGGACAAATTTCAAGGCATTTGGGTGAACAAAACTTCAGAAAAGAAAAACCCTAATTTGCTCCTAATCCAGTACTGTAGGATTTTAGATCAAGTTTCATATCTGACATCTTGAACCTGGTAAGATCTAAAATATTTTTTATTTCTATTTGAGGTTCTCAGTTAAGATGTCTTATCATACCAATCTTGATGAAAAGTTTGAGGGAGATGATAACTTCTGAGCTTGGAAGTATAGGATCTCCCTGGTCCTGGAAGAGAATGAGCTAGACTCCTACATCCATGAGGAGGTTCCAGTTCTAGAGGGAGATGAGGAAAAGGCCTTACATAAGAAGAAGATGTTTATGGCAAAGAGGATCATTGCTGATTCTATCAAGGATCACCTTATCCCATAGGTGTCATCTCTTAAGACACCTAAACCTATGTTTGATTCCCTAACCAAATTGTTTGAAGGGAAGAACATAAACTGGAAGATGACTCTGAGGAATCAACTGAAGAATGTGAAGATTCAGAATGCAGAGACCATCTAGTCTTACTTCACAAGGGTTTATCAGATTAAGGAACAATTGGAAGTAGTAGATGAAGAAGTGGAGAATGCAGAAATTGTGATGACCACCTTGAATGGTCTCCTTAGGACATGGGACTCTTTCATTCAAGGGATCTGTGCTAGAAAGAAGTTAGTCAAGTTCATCAAATTGTGGGAAGAATGTTCTCAAGAAGAAGCTCGGATAGCAGCTCGAGACGAGAAGATGGGAAGTGAAGATCAAGCTCTCATAGTACAATCCAAGAAATCTAGATCCATCCATCGCAGAAGTAAGTACTCTCATCACAAGAATAACTCTAGAAAGCCTAGATATAGGTCTAAATACATTTGCTGTACATGTGATGAAAAAGGACACTTTTCTAGAGATTGTCCTAAGAACAAAAGTAGATCTCACAAAAATAAGGGAAGTAAGAAAAGACATCATGCTTATTCTACAGAGGATGATGAACCATCCAAGAAGAGATCCAGATATGAAAGTGAAGATTCTTCAAGCGAGGATGAATATTTTATGATCTCCACTCGCACAGGTAACATTACTCATGGAAGTGATGATTGGATTATAGATAGTGGGGCTTCCAAACATATGACTGGATTCAAGGAATCCTTTGTGAATCTCTCAGAACATGAATCACCTCACAAGGTGAAGCTAGGAGATGCCTACCAATATCCAATAAAAGGTAGTGGGGGATCCTCCTACAAATTAGACTTTGGAAAGTCTCCAACAATGAAAGAAGTATTGTTTGTGCCAGGAATCAAGAAGAACCTTCTCTTCATATCAACATTGGATGCAAAAGGAATGAGGGTTGCATTCATAGATGGTCAAGTCATCATGTGTCCAAAAGGAAAGACTATTGATGATGCAATAGTGATTAGTGAACAAGAAGGAGGTTTGTACAAATTGAAGGGCCATCCAGAACAAGCTTTGGTCCATGAAACAAAAGAGCCAAGTGAACTTTGGCATAGAAGGCTTGGACATGTACATTACAGAGCACTCTTGCAAGAAAAGTTGTTGAAGGTCTTCCAGAAATGCAAGCAAAACATGATCAGGTCTGCAAAGGATGTGTGAAAGGAAAGAACACAAACAAGATATTTCCAAGTAGCGAAAGCAAAGCAAAAGGAATATTGAAAATCATCCACTCCGATGTATATGGTCCTATGTCATCAAGCTCACTAAGCGGGTATGCATATTATGTTTCTTTTACTGATGATTTTTCTAGGAAGACGTGGGTTTACTTCACGAAGAACAAAGATGAAGTATTCAGCAAATTCAAGGAATTCAAAGCCTTGATCGAGAACCATATTGAAAAGAAGATCAAGACTTTTCAATCAGATAAAGGCGGAGAATTCACTTCAAATGAATTAAAAGAGCTATGTAAAGAATCAGGGACTAAGAGGGAGTTGTCTACTCCTTATAATACACAACAGTGGGGATTGTGGAATGGAAGAACAAAACTATCATGGAAGTTGTAAAATCAATGCTTCATGATCAAGATCTTCCTATGCATCTTTGGGCAGAATTTTCTAGAACAACGGTGTATGTACATAACCGTACTCCACATAGAGTACTCGAGAACAAGACTCCTGAAGAAGTCTTCTCTGGCAAGAAACCAGAAGTCAGCCACCTCAAAATATTCAGCTATCCTGTATACATACACATTCCAAAATAGAAGAGAATCATAGAGAAAGAAAGAGGACCAGATCCTGCTCTGGGTATGTAGCTTTACTATGTGATTTCATTGACAAAGAACCTTCCAGTTATGAAGAAGCGACAGAACGGAAAGAATGGAAGGATGCTGTGATCGAAGAATATCAGTCGATCATGAAGAATGATGTTTGGGATGTTGTCCCAAGACTAGAAGGAAAGTCAATTGTAACTTCAAAATGGATCTACAAGATTAAGCATGCTGCAGACGATAGCATTGAAAAATATAAGCCTAGATTTGTGGCTCGGGGTTTCTCTTAGAGAAGGAATTGATTACGAAGAAACCTTTGCACCTATAGCTAGATACACTTCCATTAGATTAGTACTTGCTCTGGCTGCAGTGATGAAATGGAAGATACACCAGATGGATGTCAAGACTGCTTTCTTGAATGGTGTAGTGGAAGAGGAAGTGTATGTAGAGCAGCCACTCAGTTTTGAGACACTGTTATCCACCTGAATGGCACCTCTCCATCCGAGTGCCGACATTCTCTATGTTGGCACACAAAAGGACATTTATGGATTCAGGGTTTCCCAAAACACTATAGATGGGCTTATTATGAACTACATTTCTTATCCACCCAGCTGGTTATTTTTTACCTTTTAAATATGTCAAGTCCTGTACGCGACTCTTCTTATATGCAACTCATGTGTTGTAAGCGAGTGTCAGTTATTGCATCTCGCGTATATATTTGTACATGGGTTACCCTTAGAGAAAATCGTGTGTCATACGTGAGTTTCCAGTATTGATACCCGCATACACCTTCCTTTGACATTAAAAATAAAAACTCACAATTACTTGAGATTAGTTAAGCACTTAACCTTAATCACCTTAGTTGTCTCAACCTCCTCAACCTTCGAAACTACCTTATTTCACCAAGTATAAATATAGGCCTTGGGGAGGGTGTTATATACATACACTTGGAGAGCAAAGTTATGCTGGTGGAGTTTATGCAGAAGTCTTTGGAGCAGTGGAACTCAAAATCCTTTGGTTGCAGAGGAGTCCTTGTCTCAGGCATTGGGTTGTAATCTGAACTCTTTCATTATTGTTAATAAAGATAATCCTTCTTCCATATGTGTTTTGAATGTCTCTCATATATTGTGGTTTGATAAATATTTATGGAAGAAGGATTCCTTGTCTACGCAGGTATCAATATTTATGGAAGAAGGAATTTGATCATGTCTCCTACATGACAGATAGGTCTAGTTGTTCTATCTATAAGTTAAACACTGTCTTGGGTCATCTCTGTGTTGTGCTCATTGTTCAAGGACTTTACCCAATGTCTGATCTATAGCCTGATCCCATCATTGTTATATCTATTATCTATTGTGTCTCCCTTCTTTTGCCCAGTTCCTAGTCACTCATGTGATCCGTTGGAGTATCTTTTTCCTTCCTTATCACAGCATGTTTTCATTTCAGTACTTCCTATGATGAAGACCTAGATTTTTTACGTTTGTACCTCAGGATTCACTTTCATCATTGGTGAATTCCTTTCCTTCAGTTTTTGATTATCACCTATTGATTGACAAACTGTTGAATCCTTTCCATGTTTGACTTCAGCTTACCCTTATTCACATGGCTTGGATTGTACTGGTTCTTTGGGATCCTTTATGAAGACCTTAGTTCCTCATCTATTTACTAAGTTGTGCAAGATTATGTTCTATTCATATACACAGCTTCCAGATCTTTGAAGAATCATCATTATTGTATATTGTGGCTTCGATCCACCTATTTAATATATGTGGTTTCATACCCGTATCATATGATGTACTCAAATATTGTAAAGGAGCTAGTGTTCCAGTAAATTGAACATAGCATCCTCAGATGTAACTTTGTATATGATATTATTATGTATTTGTTTTAGGTACTGTCTCTGCTCCATTGGATTTCTGAGTTCTCCAAAGATAAATATTATAATGTATTTCAGCCATCGCTTCCCTCTGACCTCACACATTAGGGGGCATCTATTATCCACCTGAATGGCACCTCTCCGTCTGAGTGCCGACATTCACTATGTTGGCACACAAAAGGACATTTATGGATTGAGGGTTTCCAAAAACACTATAGATGGGCTTATTACGAACTACATTTCTCATCCACCCAGCTGGTTATTTTTTACCTTTTAAATATCTCAAGTCCTGTACGCGACTCTTCTTATATGCAACTCACGTGTTGTATGCGAGTGTCGATTATTGCATCTCGCGTACATATTTGTATGTGGGTTACCCTTAGAGAAACTCGCGTGTCATACGTGAGTTGCCGGTATTGATACCCGCGTACACCTTCCTTTGACATTAAAAATAAAAACTCGTGATTAGTTGAGATTAGTTAAGCACTTAACCTTAATCACCTTAACTGTCTCAACCTCCTCAACCTTTGAAATTGCCTTATTTCACCAAGTATAAATACAGGCCTTAGGGAGGGTGTTATATACATACACTTGGAGAGCGAAGTTATGCTGGTGGAGTTTATGCAGAAGTCTTTGGAGCAGTGGAACTCAAAATCCTTTGGTTGCAGAGGAGTCCTTGTCTCAGGCGTTGGGTTGTAATCTGAACTCTTTCATTATTGTTAATAAAGAGAATCCTTCTTCCATATGTGTTTTGAATGTCTCTCATATATTGTGGTTTGATAAATATTTATGTTTCAGCACTCTGTATATGATTTATATAACCTGTTTATATATATATGTATCATCTTGTATTTGGAGGATTGACTCTTGACAGGTGAAGGAGAAGCATCCCTGAAGGCTTTGGAGGAGAAGCAAAGCAGAAGAGGACAAGCTAGGATCAACCGTCATGTATCGGGTGATTCTTTTCTATCCTCCTATTTCCTTTATTGCACTCTAGAGTCAATTGCCTGCAAGTTTCATGAGTATGTTGGTAACCTCGTACCGTCGGTTATAAGGTGTTTATTCCTGTACAACAGAATTGGCGACTCCACTGGGGAGCCCAGACTACTGTAGGTTGTTTCTGTCACCCCTGACCAGTCTTTGCTTTAAAGTTTGTGTGTGGTCTTTTATCCTGGTTCATACTTATCACAGTGTTTGAAAGTCTTGTGGATTTTTCTTATTTTTTGAGAAAAATTTTGCACCTGTACGAAGGTTTCTCTTCTGCACAGTCGCGTACATAGTTTTCATATGCAGGTTGCTATATTGGATAGTCACGTATAGTACACGAGTTTCCCTTATACATAGTCGTGTACAAGCCTGGAAATAGGGATTTTTTAGGATTGGGTTTGCCTGTCCCTCTCTTTGTGTAATTCTTGTTTGTTAGTTGGCTTTCTTTATGAATACTGTGTTGTTTGTCTGAAGACCTTTGGTGACCACACTTTGTGCTTTTTTTTTCGTTAAGGCCTTGGGTTTCTTTTGTTTGGATTGTCTTCTGTTTGCATGCTGAAGTAGCTTGGCCTGTTGGGTTATAGGTTGAAGTGTCTCTATCCGGATCAGTGATCAGGGTCTTGGACATCGTTTTTCCAGTCTATCTTTTGATAGTGGTTGGTTTGTCACTCCCCTTTATGAGTTTACAGTGATCTTTTGTCATTGTGTGCACCCAAGCTAGGGTTCCTGGTCTTCCTTTGTTGGTTGATTCTTAGTTCTTTTGACCTGTTTACTTCAGTTTCTTTATTTTATACAGTTGATCAGATCCAAGTATACTCAAGTGTAGTGAATTTTAGGTACATGGTAGAGTTTGAGAATTTTATAGCATTAGGGTTCGTTTTTTGCTCTTTCCCCCACCTCCTTTTCTTGCTATGGTTCTTGGGTTATGCTTGTGGTCAGCCTCTGTTAGTGATCTTTGTTTGAGTTTAGAAGCTTTTTGTTGTTTGTTTCCTATTGGTCTCTCTGGGCAGACCCGGGTTTACTTTTTATGTACCAACAAAACCCCTAGCTCACTGGCCCTTTCAGAGACAAACTGTAGAGCAGCCTGAAGTCTCACCCGAAGTGATCTTGGATGGGTTGGTTGAAGACTCAAGTGTCCTCAACTAGGTTCTGTAGCATCCTATTGGTCTTGTGACTCTTCTTCACCAGCAGGATCTCTCTACGATGGCAATCCCACCTTCTAGCTGGCGCTGGTAGGAAACTGACTCTTATCGCATCGTTGCTTCTAGCGCGATGCGCAAACTATCTCCTCTACTCAGCTCCTATCCTGTGATATCTCACACCGTAGTTCATCCAAAAATGTGATATCACCTTTCTATACTACGATATACTTTATGGTAAGACTTCAATATGGCCCTCACGGCCCAAGGATTCTCTCTTAGTATACTAGTTAAGCTAAACAGCCTCACTTAGACTCTTATAGTCTAATATGCTTAACATCAACTACACTGAACTCGCGGAATTCATATACTGGAGTCACTTAATGCAATAAATATCAACTAACATGAACCAAGCACTGATAAACTCATATACAGGCTACTTGATACATTCAACTTGCAGTTAGCCTTCTATGCACTATAACTGAAGCATAACATACATACATTCATCAATGATAAGCAACATTCATGTAACAGGTAATAGATAACACATAAGTAAGCACAAACACATGAAATAGTCACACAACACACAGATTTTACGTGGTTCACCTCCAGGGGGGAAGCTACATCCACGGGAATTGGTTTTTATATTATATCTTGAGAGAGTAAACACAGTTCCGCTGCAATCTGATATACAGCTCGAGATCTTCTGGGAAATTCCGCAAACACAACCCGGAGCCCTTCTCTCTTAGATCTCATCTCTTATATTGCCTTATTTTACAATATACTCTTCCTCTCTTTCTCTCTCTCACAATCCCTACGGATTGTTACATACATGCTCAAGGAGCCAGCTACTGGTTACAGTAAGATAATACAAATGGATTAACAGGACCAGAGCTCGAATCTTACAATACTGAGACTCTAGATACACTTGGTTAGCTAAATGACTCAGCGGCTATCCCCCATCTGACTGTCTAAGAAGCTACCCAATTGTCTAATTGTCTAACCTTTTACATTACAATATACATGCTTATATAGGCAGCCCGAAGGTCTTGCCATTACAAAACTATGGGCCTTTCCCAACAGTAACCCAAAAACCCTAACTGTGACAGTTGGCATGTCTGTACTGTGGGTTGCCGCTTATCGTCACACCACAGCTTTCTGTAGTCTTCCATGCTTCCCGGTGCTGATCGTGGGTATGGAAACCGCTTCCTTCTGTCCTTTGTCTTCAATACCTTAGCCTGTTGCTCCCTTTCCTTTATGAGGGTAGCTGAGCCCTCCTATCTTCGCCGCTGCCTTAAGTGCAGTGGTTGAGCTCTCTCTTCTCGGCCACTCAGGTACTGTCTTCTTTTGACTTCCCTGTCCCGATGTAGCAGCTTTTCCTATAGCTGCAGGACCCTGCTCCAACACTCCCCTAACACTTACTTGTGGCTCGTCCCTGAGCCACTAACAACTGGCTTCTCCTACTATAGCTTCTCCTTGGCTTCCTGCAAAGTCTTTGTAAGTCTCTCGCGAAGTCCTGCGACTTCGTTGTTCATAGATTCGACACACTCTTGTGCCGTTTCAAGCATAGCTTGACTAATGCTGGAGTCTTCTGTATCATCAATATCACTTTTGCTTGTAGTGAACTCCTTAACCTTCTGCTCAACCGCATTGACTAGCTCTGCAATTTTTTCCTGATATGGTTGAAGCAGGTTATTAAACTGTTTCTCCTTTGCTCTTAACCACTACGCTTCCTGTTGCAAATGGTTCATCTCCATCGTCTTCTTCATCTTTACAAGAGATCCTAGGATCTTGAATTATTCCTTTATTGCTGCCATGGTGTTCTCTATGTTCTAGATACTCTGCTGCAATTCCATTCTATCTGGGAGCTCATCTAGCTTCGACCATGTCTTCATCGCCTCAGCTAGTAATGACTGTGCGTCATCTATACGACTCTTCATCTGTGTTGAAGCGAGTCTAAAGGCCTCTGCCCTTACTTCCTTGTCTGCCTGAGGTGTCCTTGGTGCTCGAGCCTCAAGCTCAGCAATCTGCGCTTTGTGGTCTTCCTCCATGTTGACCACTATCTCTTCCAGAGCCTTTGCTCTGTCTGCAATTCTTCTTACCTTCTGGGGTAGAGGTAAGGAAAACTCTATGTTACACTGGGGTAACTCCAGTGCGATGTTCTGCAGGACCTGACTGAGATCCTATTCTTTTTATTCATGTACTCTTAACTCTTCCGTCTGTTTGTGCAAGCCTGCAGTGAGCTCTGTATTCTATTTCCTCAGCTGTGTGTTTTGTTTATAAGTCACAAGCTCTCTATCCCTGAGTTCTGCAGCTATTTGTTGCTGGACCATCTGTAATTGATCAACAGGGAATTGGGATAGATTAACCTTGACAGGTTGTCTAACCTTTATCTGTACATCGATCATCGAAGTAGGGAGTCGGATGCTCCCTGACGGTATCAGCACTGTAGTGATGCGATCCTTTGCCAAGTCTTCCTCACGGGAAGTCGATGGTGCCTGCCATCGCCTAGACTAGCAGACTCTGAATTGTGGTAGTCTTCTCCATTAGTGCTTTCAACTCTGAAAGCCACTGATCAACCATGCTCTACAGCTTGTCCTGTGATGTCTGCATCGCCTGAAATGATTCCTTCATCACGTCCTGCAATCTTGTTGCAATGAATTCATAGTCATCCTCCTTCAGTGCGGTCTCTGTAGGTTCCTTTGAGGCTTTTGTTTTTCTCTTCTTCTTTGGTGCGTCGAGTGGCACCTCTTCTACATCTTTCCTCTTTTGTGTCAATGATGGCACTTCTGCTGTATCTTTTGTCTGGGACGCCACTTTGTCTTTTCCTTTGTTCGATGGGTCTGTCTGTGCGGAACCTAGTGGTAGTGTTGTGACATATTCTAATGCCCTCTTCCACTCTTCATCAAAGTCTTTGATGACATCTTCTATATCCTGCGCTATCATCCTGAATGAACCATTTTCCCAATTATCCATTCTAGACCCTTTTGGCCTTAGGTATATTGTATGGTTGTCTTCCATGAAATCAAGCCGATTATCATACATGTCCACAATCTCTGTGTTGATCCGCAGTGTCTCGTGTATGACTCTCTTCAACAGCTTATAGTATTCATAGAATACTATCATATTGATCTTTTTCTTTACTGGGCTGGTGCTCTCCCATAAGTTTGCCCATAAGTTTGCATAGCGTGCACCTCTGGGCTCGCCGCTTTGTAGCTGTAGAAACTGGGTGTGGGGCGGTTCTTGTTGATGAAATTGTCATTGATGCCAACATGGTCTTGCATTGAGAGTAGAGGAGGATATGTGAGACTACATGCTACAACTAGCGAGAAACCATGATAACTTTTATTAAAGATTGATTCAATATCAAAGTGGGTTAGCTACACTATTTTATTTTGGTGAAATAAGTTTTTCTATGGTTTCAAGGAGTTGTGCATTCATGTGTTAAAATAAACATCATAGGTTAGTCAGGGATATACCAAAAGGGTAAATCCTTTTTAAGGTTAGATATCCTTCTAGCTATGATCTGCATTGTATGCTTGAACATGTTTGTGGCAACTACACAATATTAATTGTGGTCAAAGATAGCCTTCTGAAATTTGCACAATAAGCAGCTAATATATTCCAACAATTGGAAAAGATCCCAGTGGACAGGGAATTGTGATCTAGTAAGAGGCAGAGATTTGAGCAGATAGGGACTGTTGATGTTTCTATTGTAAAGTTTGATTCGGCAGAACATGTTATTAATTGTAAAAGGCAAAAAATGGCTCCAGAGTTAAATATGCACATGTCAGATGGCAAGACACATAAACATATTGCTAATACGGATTTTGTAAAGGAAAGTGAAAATAATTGCAGAAAAATATCTCCAGAGGCTTCTGAAGACAACATAAAGCAATTAAGTTGTAAGTCAGGTGCAAATGAAAGTGATGCAATTAAGGACGTGATGGATGCATCTTTTTTTAAAAGGGAAAAGTTAGCATTAGTTGCAACTGGACAGAGCTATGAAATTATTTGCAACAATATGCTAATGAAGAGTTTATGCAAGGTCGGCTCCAAATATAAAATGTACAAGTCGGCCCATAAAAATAAAAATAAAAAATTCATAAAAAAATTAAATTTAAATAGGAGGTCAGCCCCAATATTTTTTTTTGTGAAAAAAAATTAGTATAAATCCCCCCTCACGTGCTCTCATTTGTTACGATGAAATTTTTTGATGGAGCCGTAGAACAGCGTGGAAATTTTCGGTGGACCATTGAAGTAAAACCTCGTGGGAGCAGACTGTGGAAAGCTCGCTAAAGCTTTGAATTTTTTGTGTCTGTGAATTTCGGGAGGTAACCAGCATATTATACTTGAGTTTCCTGAGCCATTGTAGATACAGCCCGAATCTTGGTTGCAGCAACTGGTGTCTTGGGGTGCTTGATCAGAGATTGACTTGGGTGTTCACGTTTTTTTTGTATTGATATGGTATTGATATGTGACTGAGTACAATGTATGAAAAGTTGGAACAGATCTATTGCTTAGACACATAGATCTGCAAGGAGAAAGTGTAGATCTGATATATGGAATGAAGATCGGACTGTGTATTGCTGCCTATGCATAAATTTGTGAAGGACATGTGAGTACACATCAAAGGAAGGTTTCCCTGGAATTTCTATTTCATTTATTCTTAGTCTATTCGTGGTATTTAAAGAGATATCATCTACTGTTGGCGTTGATACCAGTGCACTATGTAGAGGATTCAAAGAAAGAAGCACTCAGCATTCACCTGTAACTCATGGTCCATTTGAAAGGGATCTGCTCCAGTGCAAGGGGAATTCCTGGCCTTTAATGAGTCATTTCCACCAATTCAGATCCTAGAATACTATTCCAAATACTAGGAAGAGGTTGTTGTAGCCTCCTGTGCAAAAGGCATAACACCAAACAAGGATCATTTCACCTTTCAGGCAGTCTGCACGTACTCTTTGTGTCATAAGTCAGAGGAGTAATTTTCAGTATTATTTATCTTTTGTAAGTGCTGAAATAGGTCATATAATTCAGTATTGCAAGAGTATTTTATCATGGATTGTCTAATCGAGGGTTTTAGAAGATCTGTTTGTAGAATTTAAGTGACAGAGATTGTAGGTGTCTGGAATCTCAGTGCTTCTACATTTGTGAAGTGTTGGATAGCCTGGCATGATTCCTTGTGTTAAGGGAGAGACAAATAAATTGTGGAGTTTCTAGGGGCATTAAGCTCATTTTTGTTTTAGATGGCCTGAGAAAACCTATAAATGAAACCAAAAACTTGTTTTTGATGAGCAAATCATTGTGATGTTAGCTACAGGACTGTGATTAAGTGAGAGTGGCAGAATGATAGCTACAGGATAGAGTTTCAAGGATGAATTGAATAGAACCTGCAGGGTTTAGTGCCAGTTGAAGTGAAGCAGCAAGACAAAATGGCAGAGTACCAGCTACAGGACTGATTACAAAGGTAAAGTATTCTTCTATGCTGTTAACTAGAAGTATACTTGCTCAGATTTGTGACTATACGTCATTTGGCACAAGAGCAGATTATATACAGTCATTGAAGTTGCCTAATTTGAAAGAAGGCTTTTTGGGACAGACTTGTTATATGCTAAAAGAGACTAAGGGGGGTTAAAGGAAGAATTGTATCCTATTGAAAGAGCTGATTTAATGAACAGTGACTGAAGACTGTTAGCAGACTATTTTGAACTGTTACAAAGAATATTTGCATGTATGAAGAAGAGCTTGAGCAAAGTTGAAAGAAGACCTAGAAATGTTCCAAAGAAGATCTTAATTGAAGGCTGATTGCATGCTTCTTGACAGAGATTGAAGGCTGTAAACATGTTTACACAATGATGATGTAATATGCACTCTCAGACCTTGATGCGTGTTCAGACCTTGATGTTTAGACTCCATGCTGTGGTATATGATGTACAAGTAGATGACCAATAGTAGTGATGATGAGCAGATAACCAGCAGTGTTGAATGCATGAGAAGATAAACAAGATGATTGATGTTCAGTAGATTGCAAAGAATGATGAGCAGTGATTTGGACAGTTGACAAGGCAGAATGATGAGCAGTGTTACAGCAGAGTTGATGTGATGTGCAGCATTGATGATGTGACAATGATTTCTTGTGATGACATGTGTATTCTATTTTGTAAATGCAAGCTTGACTTGCTTTTGAGGTTAGGATACCTCAAACCCTTCTTAGCGGGGTCTAAGAAAATCAGGCAGGGTCCTGGATTCAAAGTAGGTGCTCTATGCATCAGTAGGTGCTGATTTTGCCTAATGGTTGTAGCCGAAGCAAACTAATATAAAAAGATTACAAATATATATGGTGTGGTGTTCTTCTGTGTTATGGTTCTTGATGAGTTAAATTCTATGATATGTGAATAATGTGTCTATGAAATGTTTATGTGATTGGTAGATTGATGAATTGGTAGTTATCTGTGTCAAGCTAAGAAAAGGCTTAAAATTGGCTTTACACTGATTCACCTCTCCCCCTCTCAGTGCCTACAATTGGTATAATAGCTCAGGCCTTCGTCACAATCCTAGCAAGCTTGAAGGAGATCCTTAGACACAATGGAGGAAAAGAAAGAGTCATCAAGAAATGACGTACCTGTACTGGATATTGCAGATTATTTCAGTTGGAGGAGAAAAATGAAGGCTATTCTGAAGAATTTTGGTGTTTGGGAAATTGTCATCAATCCACCCGCTCCATCAAACAAGAAAGGAAAATCAGCTGCACAGAAGGTAGCGAAGAAGGACAACACTACAACCTTGAAGTTCCTCATGGATGGAATTCCTAGCTCAGTGAAGGAAAGTGTAGGAGAGTACACTTTGGAAAAATACCTATGGTTCAAGCTGGAGAGTGAGTATCAGAAGGAAAGACCAGAACCCGAAAAGACAGATCAGAAATCAGAAGACAAGCCCCTAGAAGAGCTAAATCAAGAAGAAGATAAACAGGAAGAGGACTCTAGTAAAGGTATGGACTCTTGTGATTATGATAGGTTGTGTGATGAAATTGAGAAGGTTCTTGTAGATGATGATGATGCAATATTGAAAGCTAAACAAAGAATTATAAACTATGTATGCAACATAGATCTCAGAGCTGATTGGTTCTTGAACAAAGTTGATCTTAATCAATCTGATTACAAGATGTTTAGGACGACAACCTTTGATTATATGGATAATCTCCAAAAGAAGAACGTTGAACTAAAGAAGTTACTTAAGAAACTTAAGCATGAAGGAGTAGGTTGGCTGAAATTGCTGAAGGAAAAGGAAGTAGAAAAAGAAAAGCTAAAGATTGATTTGATCGATCTAACCCTAGAACAAAAGAACCATGATAAAGATTCAAAAATACTTGAAGAAGCAAGAGAGGTAAATCATGACTTGAAGACTCAGCTGGAGGAAGCCAAGAGGACAAAAGAAATCTTGAAGAGATAGCTAGAAGAAAAGGAGGAAATGGTCCAGAAGCTAGAAATGGAGGTAGTTGGTCTCAGGAAGAAAGGTAAGAAAAATGAAGCCCTGGTCAAGCTCCAAGACAGTTCAATTGTCCTAGATAAGATCTTAGATTGCCAAAGATCTCCACTCGACAAAACTGGTCTTGGTTACAAGAAGAACTATTGGGGCGTGTACCCTAAAGATTACAGGTTGTGGTGACTTCGTGGCTGTTGGTAAGCGGAGTTATGGGTCAAGATAGTCTTAGGGGTATCAGGGTAATTCAAAACCCTCTTTTTTGTAATAAACCCATGGTTTAAATCCAGGGTTTAGGGTTTTTGGGTGCCCATGGTTTAAGACCATGGTTTTGTAAAAATGCGCAGTATAAATAAGCGCTTATGTAAAGAAGATAGGTTAGGTTTTATGATGTAAGGAAGATTAAGGCAAGGTTAAGGTTGATTTTGTAAAGAAGGTTAAGTCCCAGCTGTGTGCATGGACGACCTCTGCAGCTGTGTGCGCAAAGGGTTTTTGTAAGAAGGATTAAGGAAAGATCTGCAGCTGTGTGCGCAGAGGCCTGCTGCTGTGTGCGCAGCTTTAAGGACTGAAGAAATCTGCAGCTGAGTGCGCAGATCAAACTGCAGTTTTGTAGCAAGTTGAATAAAACGCGGTTTGGTGGACGTAGCCCCTACACTGGGGGTGAACCACGTTATATTCGGTGTTGTGGTTTCTTGTGTTGTTTTCTGTTTCTGTTATCTTTTATGCATTAATAAGAATACATTTGATAATATAGATCACTGCTAAATAATAAGCTTCGCTGTGAATTCCCTGTAGTGGGTTAAGCAAGTCACGATTATCTATTTATCTGTGAACTTGCATGAGAGTAAATGGTAAAACTTTGTGATTACTGATAGATAAGGTTATTCAAGGCTAAGGTACAGTAACTCCCCTCTTTGCTTGCAGAAACCTGATTCTGTGGCACCCCATAGCTGTTTCGGGTGAGACTGCAACCTGCGCGCAGGTTGTTGCCGAAAGGGCCAACACTGTGGGTCTTTTGTTGGTGCGACACAAAAAGATTAAACCCGGGTCTGCCCTATTGCCCAACAAATTGGTTCCGTTGCCGGTTGAACTCGGTACCTGCTCAAGAGGGGTTTACCTTATACCACAAGGGCTATGTTCTGGAGGCCCTCTGTGAAGGAAATCAGTGATTGGTTTGCTGAGATCTGTTTGCAATTCGCGCAGCAAGAGAATACGAATCCGTGTCGAAGCGCAAGTGACTTTTTACAACGGTATGTTTTTTGTGATACTTATGAAATTTTATTTGGTCGTTTCCACATAGAGTTGCACCAGTGGTTGTCTAGGTTAACAGAGAGGAGGAAGAACTTTCAAGCTCACCAGATTCCTATGTGGACCCCTGCAAGGGTCAACCTTGTCCAACACGTGAACAACGAGGTATCCCGCGCTGTCGATTTCTGGACGACGTGCACATTGGAGGCCTTCATGACAGAGTTTGCCATTGATACAAGCACTTCTTTCAGCGAAGCTGAACGACAGTTCTTCAAAGGGCCCCGTGGTAAGTTTTTAAATTCCTTAAGCTTGAAGATTAAAATACTATTGGTTGAAAAGGGTATCTTATTATTTGATTCAGACTGCTAGTTTAGTAGTACTAACATATGTTTGCAAGTGAGAATACTTTCGACGTGCAAAGTGGGTTGCCACGAAGTGAGCAATGGTACAAAAGGAATTTTGAATCCTGCTCTTCAGGACAGACCACCGCATTTCCCCCTGTCAACCCTCCACAATCCGACCCCGAAGGAAACCCTCCTGTTACCCCCCAGCGTCGCTTCGTTACCCCTAAAGTTCGGTCGCAGTGTGACAGGCAACCAAGTCCAAGTATTTCGGCCAGAGGTCAACCTGCCCCCGTAAATCCCCCCCCATCAATGGCATGCCCCCCTCCCAACCCTCCCAGAACCACCATGGCCCACCTAGCTGATGACATTAAGCTGCCCATATTCAAAGGAACGGGATCAGAAGATCCAGAACAGTTCTGGTTTTTATGTGAGGCCGTCTGGAATGTGAAGAGTATTACCGACCTGGATGTGAGAACCACGCAGCTTATTACTTCCTTTCGCAACCGGGCTTTGACCTGGTTCATGAAATTCTCCAGTAATCAGCACCCCACTTTGGATGAAATCAAGGCCGCCATCATTAAGGAATTTAAGAAACCAAAATCAGAATCACAGAGCATCACTGAACTCAAAGAGATTCAACAGCGGCGCGGCGAATCCGTGTGGGACTTTGACCAGATATTCAAAGTCTTGTTAGACCAAGTGAGCTTCACTATTAGTCCTGCGCAGCACAAGGAATGGTTTATCGCTGCGTTATTGCTGCGTATCAGAACGCCGCTCATGCAACAGAAGGTTGCTGACCAGTAAGAGGCTCTGGAAATCGCAATGAAGCTCGAGACCACTCCCGTCGGAGACGACTCTGGTCTTGCTCAAATCCAAGCGTAGCTGGTAGCGATGGACCTGGAACTTCGTGACATGAAGAAAGCTAAAACCAGTCGAGAGGAGGTCTGGTGTACGCAATGTCGGTCCGAGGGTCATGATAGGGACCAGTGCCCCATGGTCAGAACCTATCTAAACACGGGCATGCCCACCCAATTCAATGCCGGTGTTATATATTGTGAGATTTGCCACACCTCTGGCCAGCATCGCCCTGAGCACTGCCATCTTCTTCAGAGATATGTTCAAGTTCCCAAAAACCCCTACTGCCAGTTTTGTAAGTCCGTTGGGCATAATGAAGAAGAATTCCATAGCTATGATCTTATGCGAGAGCGCACCTCTGATGCCTACCGAGTCCACAATGAAGCTCAAAATAATGATGGCTATGGTTACCGTGGCGGCACCTCCGGCAGAGGTGCTTTTGGCGGTCGCGGCCGTGGTGGGATGACCGGTAGAGGTAGAGGCCAGGTTGTGTGTTACAATTGAAACCAAGTTGGTCACTTGGCTCGCGACTGTCGGAACCCCACTACAACATGTCGGTATTGCCGCGCAGTGGATCACGTGATTGAACAGTGCCCCCAGCTCCTCGCAAAGATTCAGGAAAACAACCGTGGCCCTACTCCAAGTATTCAGTTGATTTCCGTGGAGCGAAGACCTGCCCCAGCCCTCAATGTGGTCACCCGGAGTGGAGCTACGACACATACTCAAGACTCGCCAAAGAAACCTGCCACGGTGTGCGCACAACAGGATTCCAAGAAGGTCCCATCCCTTGGCCCTGCGAAGGACCACGCACCAGTCTAGGAGGCCCGGTGCGATAATGTTGATGGCGCTATAGAAATACCTGTGCGGCAACATCAGCAGGCTTCGCAGCCATAGGGGGCCTCGACGGATAAAGTAAGTACACTATCCTCTTTCTTGCAGAGCTGTATGAAACTCTTGTGCAATCAGAACGCTCTAAACGAGCTGCAAAAAGTTCTTTCTGTCACAGACCCTCAGAGAGGAATTGATCAGGAGAAAACTGTTAGTCGTGTCCGAAGAACGGGAAGGGAAATGAGGTTGAACATTTAGATAGGAGAATATGATATGACTGATGTCATCCTGGATCTTGGATCAGACGTCAATGTCCTCCCCAAGCAGACCTGGGGACAAATGGGAAAGTCTTCCCTGGTTTGGTCACCTATACAACTGCGACTAGCTAACCAGCAAAGGATTGTACCGCTAGGGAGACTTCTTAGTGTCCCAATCGACATCAATGGGGTCAGTACTCTAGTAGACTTTGAAGTTATTGAGATCATTGATGACAACAACCCTTACCCAGCCCTTTTGGGAATTGAGTGGGCCATGGCCAATGCTGCAATCATAAACCTTAAAAGGTGATAGATGACCTTCGAAGGAAATGGCTTGCACGTTATTATACCCCTCGACCCATCCCAAGGAGAAAGATATACAAAACCACTCAGAGATGAAGGGGAGCAGGATACTCTCAACCACATCTATAACATCACAGCCAAGGATGTAGATTATGTCGAGCCTAATGCTGATGGTGTAATGGATTGGCAATGTGATAGCTCCTGCATGTCTGATTCAGACGATGGTTTGGAGAATTGGCAGCAACGACTGTACGAGCTACATGGACATAGGTGCGCACAGATCACTCAGTCTCTTCGATGCCTTAGCGCACAGCCTCGAGAAGTGCCTGCATAGGTTGGGATGACAAACCCCGAAAAAATTATTCCACCGATGTCAGAACAAGTACCTCAGTCACAAAACACCCAACGTCTGGAAATAGCAATAGACACTACAGCAGCATGGGGGGCCGATCATACAGAGCCTCAGCTCCATCGGGGAACCTGCCAGAAATTCGTGCGCCCCAAATTTATAAGGCAAGCTCAAGAAGTGCGAAGTAAGTTCAAGGGACAGAGCCAAGATGCTAGCACCTCAAATTTAATAGTCCTATCGCAGATACTACTTGGTCGGGTCGAAGGGCACTATTGGGCCGAGGTTGCTTATTGCCCCGAGGCTGCGACCATGATTCTGCCGCGGCCCAAAAATGTAGCGAGGCTCAAAATTAAACCGTTGGGAGGCAGTCAATTTGGCGGCGGCGGGATTTTAAGTGCTTTAAATGACTGTACTAAGACCAGTACCGGCAATCGCGCCCCACATGGACAAGATTTTCATCAGATTTGGTGCCTTCAATGCACTGTCCTCCCCGATTTGATTGATGGCGTGTATAAGAAGATGCCTAAGTTAGGAAAAATCGCATCCTGCATTTCTTCAAGCTTTCTGAGTGAACCCATGACCACCGAACGCGATATTGACGCCTTGGTCAGAGAATTCGAGCAAGAGGGTTTGATCACCTTCTCTACTCGGCCGCCTGCCATAGCTCACTGTGAATCCACTCCCCCAGCACCACCACGGCCGATGCAGACACGGTCTGCCAGGAAAAAGTCTAGAACTGAAATTCGCACCAAGCGCAACCAAGACCAGCCGCAGCAAACAGGACAAACACCAGCGGCTCATCCTATGGAGCCCTCTGGTTCCGCACAAGCCCCGGCCGGGGGAAGGGAGAATATTCGGCCACCATGGCCACCATATCTACCACCTGTTCGCCCAGGCACCGCGTTACCCCATCGGACAAAGCAATTTACATTAGCCACACCTTCGTTGCCACCAGGAGTACAGTTGATTGGAAGTATGACAGGGAAGATTGATCGGCTTAAGTACAGCGATCACGACACCAATGACCATGGCAAGTTCCCACAGTTTGAACCAGCCGAATACTTGCACCGCGTCAAGTACCCCGATCATAAGGTCACACTACTGGAAGTACAAACATGGGCTGCGGGACTGGACAAAGCTGGCCTACTCAAGCTATTTAACATTCCCCATTTTGGACGCGGCATACATGTGACTGTAGTGGCCAAGCAGTTACTAGCCCTGGTGCATGACGGCTATTTATGGATAGGGGACCAGCAAATCCCTATTGACGTTGCCATCATCCATAGGATCACAGGTTTACCCATGGCAAGACCAGATCCGGGAACCGAGTTTCCGTCCAAACGTGACGATACAAAGCTCGCGCAAACCATGAAGGAGCGGTTTGGCCTGACAAAAGGGAAACGGGGGTATCATACTTCCGCGATTCGGGAGCAGCCCATTCGGTTTGCATCTGAACTCTTAGCCTACAAACTCATACGGAAATGCAGGCCAACTGAAGTACCTACCCTGGTTATCCAGATTGCTATGAACTGCGCTGAGGGATATACTTATAATTGGGCCGGATATCTTGCGAAGGAGTTTTTGGAGGATGCCCGCGATGCGCAAGAAAAAGGTAGACCTTTTCATTATTCCTGGCTTATAATCCTTATTGCATTAGTTGGGTGGAAATAACCCACTGAAGCCCATTTTGTCGAAATAAACCCCGGCACGCCAGGGGCAGCAAGGTATGCCTCCCTTTGGATATCCTCAGATAAGGAAACTCAACAGATGACGAACACTGTGTTCGTCTTCTATGCTATGAGTCTTCACTATGAGATTGTGCGAACACCTCGACTTACCAACGAAGTGTTCTCTCAATACGAGGGTGTCGCGCACTTTAGTGCCGACATGCATCATGTTTTCATTCAAGCTCGTGCAGATCCTCAACGGCAATGCTTCAAATTACCATATGTAGTCACTGAACCAGATATCAGGCAGATCATTCAGTAATGGTCGGCCGAATGGCTGAAAGATTTAGGGAAAAAACCCTCTATTCTGGTTCCCCCAGCTACCAATATTGGCGCAGGTACTAGTCATGCGCAGCAGCAAAGCCCATTGGAAGATAGCAAAGACCTAAGTGATTCGCAGATAAATGACAACAGCCAGGGTGGAGATGGTGGACAGGATGAGCAGGATGAATAGGATGAACAGGATGAGGAGTTGGTCAAGACCATAACAGATCCTACCCCACCAACGAAGCGCAAGTCACCAGAAGTAGCCGAGGTAACCAAGCCACAGTCCCGCAAAAAGGTAAAAGCATCGAAGGATAAAGATATCGAGGAAGAAGCCACTATCACGCTGGATGCACTGGAGCATGCTCTCGAACAGCCTACGACAGCGCTTACTAAAAAATGGTCAGAATTTGCGGAACTACATCTTGCTGGCCTCTCAGGTATCGCAAACAGGGTATCGGAGTTAAAAGAGCTAATCGCAAAATCAGCACCCAGTACTGCGACAAGCAGCACTATGGCACCCACGCAGCAGGATATTAGGCAATGGCCACTCAGGGATCCCCAGGGACAGGTATCAAGTGCAACTCTGATACAGCCTGACATCGATTCTCAACCCCAGACAAATATAACCACGGAGCTTGATTATACAAAGATGCCTATGTCAGAGTTGCACCTCCGTCAGCTCGCGATTACAAAGGAGATCCATACCCGAACTCAAGTGTCACAAGTCCAACTAGAAGACTCCATCAAGCAAAACAAAACCTTCGCAGCATGCCTAGAAGAGATCGCGCAACAGAAGAAAGAGGCTGAACAGACAATAACTACGCTAATGCAAGCATTGGACGAGGCATGTCGGAGTCTTCCTGACTCCGACATACAGGAAATAGAGGAACCAAAGCAGAAGATTGCTAAGATGAGAGACTATGCCCAGCAGTCCCGCAGTGAGGTTGAAAGGATGAAGATAGAACATCAACAACAGATTTCAGAACTTCAACTGCGCATTCCTCCTGAGACTCCACCAGAGGTCCAAGAACAGCGCCAGCAGGACATCAAGGCTTCAGCAACAAAAATATCAGACAACGTGGCTAGTGTCGCAAAACTAATGGAAGACAGCATAGAGGCATGGGAAAACCTGCAGGACCATCCAGATGTAGGAACGATTCAGGAAACCATCAAGTTGCGCCAGGATGAGTTAGATGCAGTCCGAATAGAAATCAAGACGCTGCCACCTATGCAGAAGATGGCTAAAGTAAAGCGCAGCAAGGAACTTCAACAGGAAATCGAGTCTTGCAGGACGAAGGTGATGATGCTGGAAAATGCGTTACAGCCCCTGGTTGATGAAGCATTAGAATTGACCAATACTGCGGAGAGCCAGCTCAAAATTTTGAAGACCTATGACACTTTTGCACAGGAAAAGGCTGACACAGACTCTTCTTCAGTATTACAGGAACTGGTGGAAAAGGAGAAAGCTACTGATGAGATACTGCATAATCTCACCAGTCGCTTCCAGGCCCTCGCGCAGAAGATTCGCCCACCAGAGTCCTCGCAGAGTGCCCCGGGACGGGCCACTAGTGAGTCTTAGGGGCCTGTTGGGGCGTGTACCCTAAAGATTACTATTTGTGGTAACTTCGCGGCTGTTGGTAAGCGGAGTTATGGGTCAAGATAGTCTTAGGGGTATCAGGGTAAGTCAAAACCCTCTTTTTTGTAATAAACCTGTGGTTTAAATCCAGGGTTTAGGGTTTTTGGGTGCCCATGGTTTAAGACCATGGTTTTGTAAAAATGCGCAGTATAAATAAGCGCTTATGTAAAGAAGATAGGTTAGGTTTTATGATGTAAGGAAGATTAAGGCAAGGTTAAGGTTGATTTTGTAAAGAAGGTTAAGTCCCAGCTGTGTGTGTGGACGACCTCTGCAGCTGTGTGCGCAGAGGGTTTTTGTAAGAAGGATTAAGGAAAGATCTGCAGCTATGTGCGCAGCTTTAAGGACTGAAGAAATCTACAGCTGAGTGCACAGATCAAACTGCGGTTTTGTATCAAGTTGAATAAAACGCGGTTTGGTGGACGTAGCCCCTACACTGGGGGTGAACCACGTTATATTTGGTGTTGTGGTTTCTTGTGTTGTTTTCTGTTTCTATTATCTTTTATGCATTAATAAGAATACATTTGATAATATAGATCACTGCTAAATAATAAGCTTCGCTGTGAATTCCCTGTAGTGGGTTAAGCAAGTCACGATTATCTATTTATCTGCGAACTTGCATGAGAGTAAATGGTAAAACTTTGTGATTACTGATAGATAAGGTTATTCAAGGCTAAGGTACAGTAACTCCCCTCTTTGCTTGCAGAAACCTGATTCTGCGGCACCCCATAGCTGTTTCGGGTGAGACTGCAACCTGCGCGCAGGTTGTTGCCGAAAGGGCCAACACTGTGGGTCTTTTGTTGGTGCAACACAAAAAGATTAAACCCGGGTCTGCCCTATTTCCCAACAAGAACAAAGAAAAACTTGAAGATGACACTTGGTCTTTGAAGACTCCAGAAGCAGGTCCATCAACGTCCAAAGCTTCTCCCAAGGCACCTACACATGACAACAAGGAGTTAGGTCTGTTCATCAAAGCAACTTCATAAAGGAAGCAACTGCAAGACCCAGGTATGAAAATGGATTCAATGGTTATTGTTATTTGTGTTCTAACTTTGGTCACAAGGCTATGGATTGTAGGTTCTATGGAAGAAGAAGGGTTGGAAGCCCCAATGTCTCAGTTAGATGTTGGACATGTAAACAAGTCGGACATGTTGCTGCTACATGTCACACATTGAGGTGCTACACCTACAATGGGTTTGGACACAAAGCCCATGAATGTGCCAGTCAAAGAAGTCAAGCAAGAAGGAGTTCTCCATACACATTAGCAAGAAGATTTGAATATCAGAAGACAAATGTCTACAGTCAAGGACACTCTCAAGCATGGAGAAATGAAGCAGATCAAATAAGTGTTCGAAGTTCCAATAGCTCAATCAGATGTTGGTCATGCAACAATGTCACTCACATTGCTGCACATTGTCGTACGATGAGGTGTTATACCTGCAGTGGCCTTGGACACAAAGCTCAAGATTGTTGGAGTTCATGGAAACAATCCTTGAGAATTTACCTAGACAACTCATTAGGGAAAGCTAGTACAAATGAAGGAACAAATGCTCAAAGAACAGATGTCAAGAAGCAGGTATGGATGAGGAAGACCGAGCACTTGCAGTTAGGAGAAGTTGATCAGAGTAGGGAGGATGGCTGCCATATGGAAAGCCAAGTGTAAGGTCTCTCAAAGACCTTAGCACACCTTGAGTTCATGAGGCTGGAGAATGAACTCAAAGGAGAAATAATGGTTACTCCAGGGATAGAGACAGGTCCTAGGATCATGCATATTGACAGGGGGAGCAGTCAACAGTGATTAAAGATTTCAGAGACAGGTATGTGGACACCCTTTTCCATTGATGCCAAAGGGGGAGAAATGAAAACAAAGGGAGAGATGAAGACAAAAGGGAAGCATGCTCATAGGGGGAGCATGATTTGTTGTCATCAGTGAAAAAGGGGCAGATTGTTGATGAAATTGTCATTGATGCCAACATGGTCTTGCATTGAGAGTAGAGGAGGATATGTGAGATTACATGCTACAACTAGCGAGCAACCATGATTACTTTTATTAAAGATTGATTCAATATCAAAGTGGGTTAGCTGCACTATTTGATTTTGGTATAATAAGTTTTTCTGTGGTTTCAAGGAGTTGTGCATTCATGTGTTAAAATAAACATCATAGGTTAGTCAGGGATATACCAAAAGGGTGATCCTTTTTAAGGTTAGATATCCTTCTAGCTATGATCTGTATTGTATTCCTAAACATGTTTGTGGAAACTACACAATATTCATTGTGGTCAAAGATAGCCTTCTGAAATTTGCACAATAAGCAGCTAATATATTCCAACAATTGGAAAAGATACTAGCGGACAGGGAATTGTGATCTAGTAAGAGGCAGAGATTTGAGCAGATAGGGACTGTTGATGTTTCTATTGTAAAGTCTGATTTGACAGAACATGTTATTAATTGTAAAAGGAAAAAAATGTCTCCAGATTTAAATATGCACATGTCAGATGGCAAGACACATAAACATATTGCTAATACGGATTCTGTAAAGGAAAGTGAAAATAATTGCAGAAAAATATCTCCAGAGGCCTCTGAAGACAACATAAACCAATTAAGTTGTAATTCAGGTGCAAATGAAAGTGATGCAATTAAGGACGTGATGGATGCATCTTCTTTTAAAAGGGAAAAGTTAGCATCAGCTGCAACTGGACAGAGCTATGAAATTATTTGCAACAATATGCTAATGAAGAGTTTATGCAAGGTTGGCTCCAAGGTCGGCTCCAAATATAAAATCTACAAGTCGGCCCATAAAAAAAAAAATTCATAAAATAATTAAATTTAAATAGCAGGTCGGCCCCAATATTTTTTTTGTGAAAAAAATTAGTATAAATCCCCCCTCACGTGCTCTCATTTGTTACGATGAAAATTTTTGATGGAGCCGCAGAACATCGTGGAAATTTTCGGTGGAGCGTTGAAGTAAAACCTCACGGGAGCATACTGTGGAAAGCTTGCTGAAGCTCTGATTTTTTGTGTCTGTGAATTTCAGGAGGTAACCAACATATTATACCTGAGTTTCCTGAGCCATTGTAGATACATCCCAAGTCTTGGTTGCAGCAGCTGGTGTCTTGAGGTGCTTGATTAGAGATTGACTTGGGTGTTCACGTTTTTTTTGTATTGATATGGTATTGATATGTGACTGAGTACAATGTATGAAAGTTGAAACAGATCTATTGCTTAGACACATAGATCTGCAAGGAGAAAGTGTAGATCTGATATATGGAATGAAGATCGGACTGTGTATTGCTGCCTATGCATAAATTTGTGAAGGACATGTGAGTACATATCAAAGGAGGGTTTCCCTGGAATTTCTATTACAGTTATTCTTAGTCTATTCATGGTCTTTAAAGAGATATCATCTACTGTTGGTGCTGATACCAGTGCACTGTGTAGAGGATTCAAAGAAAGAAGCACTCAGCATTCACATGTAACTCATGGTCCATTTAAAAGGGGTCTGCTCCAGTGCAAGGGGAATTCGTCTCCTTTAATGAGTCATTTCCACCAATTCAGATCCTAGAATACTATTCCAAATACTGGGAATAGGTTGTTGTAGCCTCCTGTTCAAAAGGCATAACACCAAACAAGGATCATTTCACCTTTCAGGAAGTCTGCACGTACTCTTTGTGTCATAAGTCAGAGGAGTAATTTTCAGTATTATTTATCTTTTGTAAGTGCTGAAATAGGTCATATAATTCAGTATTGCAAGAGTATTTTATCATGGATTGTCTAATCGAGGGTTCTAGAAGATCTGTTTGTAGAATTTAAGTGACAGAGATTGTAGGTATCTGGAATCTCAGTGCTTCTGCATTTGTGAAGTGTTGGATAGCCTGTCATGACTCCTTGTGTTAAGGGAGAGACAAATAAATTGTGGAGTTTCTAGGGGCATTAAGCTAATTTGTGTTTTAGATGGCCTGAGAAAACCTATAAATGAAACCAAAAACTTTTTTTCAATGAGCAAATCATTGTGATGTTAGCTACAGGACTGTGATTAAGTGAGAGTGGCAGAATGACAGCTACATGATAGAGTTTCAAGGATGAATTGAATAGAACCTGTAGGGTTTAGTGCCAGTTGAAGTGAAGCAGGAAGACAAAATGGCAGAGTACCAACTACAGGACTGATTACAAAGGTAAAGCATTCTTCTATGCTATTAATTAGAAGTATACTTGCTCAAATTTGTGACTGTACGTCATTTGGCACAAGAGTAGATTATATACAGTCATTGAAGTTGCCTAATTTGAAAGAAGGATTTTTGGGACAGACTTGTTATATGATAAAAGAGACTAAGGGGGGTTAACGGTAGAATTGTATCCTATTGAAAGAGGTGATTGAATGAACAGTGACTGAAGACTATTAGCAGACTATTCTGAACAGTTACAAAGAAGATTTGCATGTATGAAGAAGAGCTTGAGCGAAGTTGCAAGAAGACCTAGAAATGTTCCAAAGAAGATCTTAATTGAAGGCTGAGTGCATGCTTCTTGACAGAGATTGAAGGCTGTAAACATGTTTACACAATGGTGATGTAATATGCACGCTCAGACCTTGATGCATGTTTAGAACCTGATGTTTGGACTCCATGCTGTGGTATGTGATGTACAAGTAGATGACCAATAGTAGTGATGATGAGCAGATAACCAATAGTGTTGCCAATGCATGAGCAGATAAACAAGATGATTGATGTTTAGCAGATCGCAAACAATGATGAGCAGTGATTTGGACAGTTGACAAGGTAGAATGATGAGAAGTGTTACAGCAGAGTTGATGTGATGTGAAGCGTTGATGATGTGACAGTGATTTCTTGTGATGACATGTGTATTCTATTTTGTAAATGCAAGCTTGACTTGCTTTTGAAGTTAGGATACCTTAAACCCTTCTCAGCAAGGTCTAAGAAAATTAGGAAGGGTCCTGGATTCAGAGTAGGTGCTCTATGTATCAGTAGATTTTGATTTTGCCTAACGGTTGTAGCCGAACCAAACTAATATAAAAATATTACAAATATATATGGTGTGGTGTTCTTCTGTGTTATGGCTCTTGATGAGTTAAATGCTATGATATGTGAATAATGTGTCTATGAAATGTTTATGTGATTGGTAGATTGATGACTTGGTAGTTATCTGTGTCAAGCTAAGAAAAGGTTTAAAATTGGCTTTACACTAATTCACCCCCCCTCTTAGTGTCTATGATTGGTATCAGAGCGGTTCCAACACTTCTTGAGATTGTATGGTTGTCTGCCATGAAATCAAGCCGATTATCATACATGTCCACAATCTCTGTCTTGATCCGCAGTGTCTCCTGGATGACTCTCTTCAACAGCTTATAGTATTTATAGAATACTATCATATTGATATTTTTCTTTGCTAGGCTGGTGCTCTCCCATAAGTTTGCCCATAAGTTTGCATAGCACGCACCTCTGGGATTGCCTCTTTGTAGCTATAGAAACTGGGTGTGGGGCGGTTCTTTCCATCTGACGAATGCACATAATATGAGCAGCCACGAGAAATGGAAGGGGTGGTTCAGCTCATCCTGTGTTGTCAAACAATATTGCAGAAAAAAATTAATAAGAATAAACACCAATTAAATTGTTCACCTTTCGCTACTTGTATGGCAAGGTGAGTTACTGATCCTGTGACTTCCTTTGGCCGTACTTTCGTTAACAGTCTTCCTACTAGAAGACTGGCTATAAATCTGAGTGTATCATCCGGTATTGCTATGAGGTCATAAGCTCGACCTCCTCTTTGTAGCTTATACTTGGTAACTAGGGTTGCTTGTAGCTTGGAATCCTTGCTCTTATCTGATATATGTGTCTGAGGGTCCTTACCAGTCTTGGACAGATCGGTGACACGGTGTATCAGATCGACGTTTAGATCGATCCTGTTACCTATCCAGAGGTAACCTCCATGTACATAAGAAATTAGCACGCGCACCATGGCATTAACCTCTGCACCTCATCCAAAATGTGGTATTCTCAACAAATTGAGCAGGCCTGACTGCTCAAGAATCTAGACATGTTCCATAGGAACAAACTCATCTGTGCCGGTCCTCGGGTTCATCTGAACCGTAAGATACTGATCTGGATGAAACTAAGGGTATGTCTTACTATCTCCAATGTTATAGTCTATAAATTTGAGAATAGGGGCATATCCTAACAGATCTCCATCTTCCTTGACACGAGAATCAATCGGCGGAAGGGGAACGGGAAACTTAGTACCCTTGGGAATGGTTACCTCTAGTGTGTCCTCAACTCGTGGTACGATGTATTTTGTTGCCATATGAACTTCTTCCTCCAACTCTAGGCTAGACTCTTCTACTATCTAATATTGACTCCTCATCCTTGGCGGCTGTCTGACCTGTGATGTACCTACTTTCGCAACCCTGGGCGGCGTCGTCATAACGGACGCAAGGCCACCATGCTGGAATCTCTGCACAATGTCCTCTAAAGGCTCCGTCTCGGACAGAAACCACTTGGTGCAATACTTTGAACTGTCAATGGCTGCGAATTTGGGGAAAACCAGCACTCTGTAACTACAATATCTCTTCACAGGAAAACTCTCCAAATTGCTCTGTACTCTCAGAAATCACAAAAGTAACCCTTCTGTATGAATGATATCTGAATTTATAACAAAAGCGATAATCTCTGAAGCAACGGTCATCTAGGATGGAACCGTCGGTGGTATTAATTGCATGGACAAGATAATACCCATCATTTCAATCCTCATTAATTGCTGAAAATTCGATCAAATTTCCCTTGAAACTTGTGTGCAGGCGCCGGTCTCGACCAAGATTTAGCAAATCTGGAAAAATCATTATACTGTTGCCAAATCTAGGGTAACGTATACCGGTCATCTCTGTATTAACTACTTGTCATAAGGAGAAGTGACTTCCCTCTGTCTCTTTTCCAACTTGTCTATGTGGCCCGGGGAGCATCGCATTGCTGTGATGTACACCGCATCGTCTCAAAACAAAGTGTCGGCATGAACTCCGCAAGTCGTCCTATGACTTGCACAACATAAATTTTCTGATGCGATTCCTCATACTTGGATTTTTTTTTTTTTTTTTTTAGTGTAGACTCATTCCTGGTGCGATGCCTCCTTTCAACTACACTGGACATCTACACTTCCAAAGATTTCTGTGTTAGGGCTGGGAGGTGGAGTGGCTATCACTATAGAGCTTAAGCTTACTACCATTAATCAACGTAGGAAGAAGTTCCCCGTTCAGTTTTTTGAGATGAATGACACCTCCTTCTGTAACATACTGAATCTGATATGTCCCCAACCAATGCATCTTAAACTTTCCTAGGAACTTAACAAACTTACTGTCATATAGGAGCACTAGGTCTCCTATCTGAAAACTCTTGCTCTTAATGTGCCTGTCATGCCAAGCTTTCTCTCATTCCTTCTGCACTTTCTGATGAAATCATGCAATGAATCTGTCTTCCTCTAAGGAAAGCAGCTGTGCTAGCCTTTCATTCATCGTATCTGTATCAGCTATCTCGATAATTTGAGAAACTCTTACACTGGGAATAATATATTCCATAGGCATAACAGCCTCTTTTCCATACACCAAATTGAAAGGTGTGTGTCCTGTAAGTTTCTTGCATGTAGTCCTATAAGCCCATAATACAACATTAACCTTGAGGTCCTAATCATTTCTTTGGCTATCACAGATCTTAGTAAGAGCATTTTCTAGAATCTTGTTAAATGCCTCCACCGTATCATTAGCTTGAGGATGGTAGGGAGTGCTCTTATGGTGCTGGATCTAAAATTCCTCTGTCAAGGCTTCAATAGTGCGGTTCATAAAATGTGTTCCTTGATCACTCATCAAATTACTGGACATCCAAATCTAGTTATGATGTTTTCAAAAATGAACTGTGCAGCTGTAGCAGCATCACAATTCCTTACTTCTTTAGCCTCTACCCACCTGGTGAGGTATTATGTTCCTGTGATGATGTATCTCGCACCAGTTCGTTTCCCTGGTGGGTTGATAGGACCCACAAAATCTATAGCCTATTTTCCAAATGCTCGTAGTGTAATCTGTGGTCGCAACAGCATTTCATCTCTCCGCAAAGGTTTTCCTACCCTCTGGTAGATATCGCAACATCCGCAAAATTCTTTGGTGTCTTTGTGCAAAGTAGGCCACCATAAACCTGCAGTCAAGATTTTCTGAGCAGTCGGCTTTCCTGTGAAATGACCTCCTGCGGTACCTGAGTGTGCTTCTCTAATAATGGTCTCTTTCTTGTGGGGCATCATGCAGCTGCGCAGGACTTCATCTGGACCTAACTTATATAGATGTCCTGCGATCAAAGTGAAGTCTGTTGCTTTCACAAATAACTGTTTCTTTTGCTGCTTAGTAAATTCAACTGGTGCCCACCCTGTAGTGAGAAAGTGAATAATATCCTCATAGTACTCATCTGCGATCTGGATAGAAAATATCTGGCAGATTATCCTCTAAATTACTTGGTTCTTCTCCTGAATCTATTCGTGATAGATGATCAGGTCCAACATTTAATCTTCCTGGTTTTACAATGATTTCAAAATCATACTCCTGAAATAGAAGTAACCATCTACAGATCCTTCCTCCTAATATTGGTTTATTGACCAAATACTTTAAAGTAGAATGGTCAGTAAACATCTTGAATGGGGCACCCAATAGGTAGTGCCTGAACTTCTGTAGAGCATACACCATGGCTAATCCTTCTCGTTCTGTAGTGGTGTAGTTCTTTTCTGCTGTAGATAGCTTTCTGCTGGAGTACGCGACCGGATGATCGATACCCCCTTCTCCTGGCTGTGTTAGGACAATGCCCAGTGCGATGCCTGATGCATCCACATGAACATGAAATGGCTTGTTCCAATCTAGGAATACTAAGATGGGTGCTTTAACCATCTTCTCTTTAAGTGTGTCTAAACTTTATTGGCATTCCTCATTCCATAGGAATGTCACGTCTTTCTTTAACAACTTTTCCATAGGCGATGTGATCTTTGCATAACCTTTGATAAATTTTCTATAATACCCGGTATGACCAAGTACTATCCTCAACTGCTTGACTGATTTGGGTGCTGGGAGATGTACAATGATGGAAATCTTTGCAGGATCTACCATCAAGCCTTGTCTGCAAACAATATGACCCAACAAAATACCAAATGGTGCACATAATATACATTTCTTCAAGTTAAGAGAAATCTGATATTGCCTACATTTCTCTAACATGAGCCTTAAATCTCCTATATGCTTGTCGATTGAGTCCGAATACAGTCCAATCATCAAAATAGACTTCTAAGAATTTATGGATGTATTCCTTGAATACAGCAACTACTACTCTAGAGAAGATAGATGGTGCGTTTTTAAGACCAAAGGGAATTACCGTGTACTGGAATGAGCCCCATTCTGTCACAAAAGTGGTCTTATGTCGATCCTCTGGATGGATTTTGATCTGGTGATAGCCTGAAAAGCCATCAGTGAAGGAGTAGACCTCCTATCCTCCCACATTGTCTAACACTTCATTAGTGAAAGGTGTCGGAAATGGGTCATGAAGTGATGCGTCGTTGAGTTTGCGCAAGTCGACACAAATCCTGATTTCTCCTTTGGTTTTCTTTTCCTGCACGACCATGGGACTAACCCATTCGCTTTCTTCTACTCACTCAATGATGCCTGCTGCTAGCATCTTATAGATCTCATCCTTAACTTTTTCTTTATAGTGGTGATTCAATCTGTATGGACGTTGCATAACTGGCCTAGCATCCTCTTTCAATGGTATGCGCATGACTCCCAAATCTCCTACTATTCCCTTAATCTTTGTGAACTTAGTGGGAAATAGGTCATGATAGTCGTGTAAAATATCTGCAATGTGTCATACTGTTTCATCATCCCAATAGTTTCCAATAGAGGCAAACTTAGGTTCTGTTTCTATGCCAATATTGATCTTTTTAATCTTGATAGGTTCTGTGATAGCTGGAATTTCTAGTCTTGGTCCATCAACATCGCGAGTTCCTTTTGACTCAGGAATGTTGACACTGCGAGGGTTCTCGTCCTCATCATCTGGCTCTACTGCGAAGTTGTAGCAATCTACCGCATGTTCCATCTGGATATCCCAATCAGGCTGAGCAGGCACTGATAGGGTACAATCGTCAAATACCTTAGTCTTTATTACATCTAGAGCCTGATCAATGCTTGGATACTCAGATTCAAAAGAGAAAGTGAGTAGGAAGCTGTCTATAATACGTGGCCATGTGATGGTTCCTCTGTGCAACTTGGTCTCAGTGTACCAATTCCTTGGAATTGTGTCTAAAGTGTGAATGAATAAGTGAACCCATTCATCCTCTGGAATATCCGACCAACTCTGTTCGCAAATTTGAATATGTGACCTGGGGTCACTCTCTCCTATGTATTTCTACTATAACAGCCCCTTGTCGTTAGAAACTATGATCGCCATTAGTCTCTTAAGATCATCCCATGATGTGATATGTTCTTTATTTGCATGCCACCATCTTGCAGGTGTGGCTTTTACTGCAAGGTCCATAGTTGTCAACCTTTGCTCCTGAGGAATTTCCTACTCAAACTGCTATAAAAATTCATTGACATCCGCTAAACCATGAAAGGACGGAATATCAATAATGTCTATGCCAATCCATCATAGTGACTTAGTCATAAACGCACATCTACAAGATGAGACTTCATAAAGTATATTCTGCCAGTTCTCTAGACCAACATCCGAATCTGATGCGCATGAGCTGTCGCATCACCAACTAATGTTTCCTTCTACGGTCGGATTGATGTAATTACTCTGATTAGTTGTCATATGATAGAGACTCTCCATATTACACACCTCTTCCTCTGCTCAAATAGGTTCAATATACTTGGGACACTAAAAAGGATCCAACGATGTGATGACCCGGATCTGACTATCCTCAAAGGTCATTTGTCTTTTCTTTAAGTCGATAACAGCCATGTTATCGATTGCCCAATCAATACCTAGTAGAGCTGGATATGGTATATTGTCGCCAATGATCTCTATAACTTCAAAGTCTGCAAAGCTGCGGACTCTGTCAATATCAACTGGTACCTGCTGTAATCGACCCAGTGGTGATACCCGCTGCTGATTGGCTAGTTGCAGATGGATAGGCAATCTGGCTAACTTAGGGCTACCCATCTGTTCCAATGTCTACATAGTCAGAACATTTACCTCTAATCCTAAATCTAGGATTACCTCATCCATTTCAAATTCTCCAACTTGTGCTGTGAGTCTCATCTCTCTTCCTGTTCTGGTATGTCCCATAATATTATGAACAGCACGCTGCGCATTGCTCACGGAAGAAGATGCCTGACACTGATCTATGATGCGCTGAAGCTCTTCGAGATATTTCTTATTTCTAAGGAGTTTCAAGCAACTACACAGGAAGGATTGTACACTCCCTGTCGACTCATCCTCTTCGCACCTTCCCGATGTGGTAGCCTGTGATATCTGCATAGGACTAACACCACAAGGTGTTTGCTGCTACTGTACGCCCCTGTACGGCAGTACCTACGATCCCGATGCTGTAGGTTCAGTAAAGAAAGTTTGAGCTTTCTGAAACGTTTCTTTGTTCTTCTGCAGGTCGAGTGGTGTTAATTTAGTAGTGGCTTTGCGCACCCACTCCGAACCTGTGTTCTTTTCTGCATCCTACGATGTCAGACTAGTAGAAGTACCACTGCGAGTCACAATATGGAATCTTGGTTCTGGCTCTTTCTGCTCAGCAGCAATAAGCTGAATGCTCTGGTTTACTGCTGGCTTAGGGTTGTTACCACCTAAGTTGTACTTAGTGGTTTTTATCAAGTGAGCTCAGTGAACCGGACAGGGCTAACTTGTTCGGACTTCAAAACGACCTTTGGAAGTACTTCTGGGAAGTGCTTGTTGTACTATATCACATGTTCATACCCCACGAGGGAATTGCAATAAATGTTCTAGCATGATAGTGTATGTAAAAGACTCGGTCTCTTAGACTTTATTTGTCAATCTGATCAGCCCAGGGTGTTTTTTCCCTTGGTTATTATTGGTTGTTGAACAAACAACTGATAATTTCTGAGTTTTTCACTCCATACCTCCAAAGTTGGGGTGGTCGGCTTGGCATTTAGGCCTACTGAGGTTATTAGAGTCTATGTGTCAATGTATAAACATGCTAGACATCATTTTTTAGTCATATGAACATGTCTAAGTCCCCCTAGGTTTTTAATTTTTTTAATTTTAATTTTTCCACAAAAACTTAGGCTATTTTTTAATAGTTTAATTGGAAAAATTGATTTTGTAATAAAAGTGGGCCAAATAATTAGTTTCAGTCATGTAGGTGCTCATTTTCAAGCTAAGAGCACCATGTAAACCCATGGACCCACTGTTTCCTAGTTTTGAGTGATTTTCCATCACTTAGGTTAGAAAGCCCCAAAAATCAATTATTGATTATTTTAATTAATAAATTAATGAATAATGGAGCAAATCCAAAATCATAAATCAATGGATTCTCAGCCGATTTCATTGAAATCAGTCAGATCTGAAGCAGATTGACTGGATCTGACAAATCCTTGACTGAAGGAGGTGATCAAATCAGATCCAGAGTTGATCTTGAGCATCCTTTATGAGGAATTTTGCCCTCCCTCTCTCCTCAACACGTTTTTGGCTCAACTAGATGATTTTTGGTGGATTCTTCAGTCGACAGGTTGAAGTGTCAGTCAGATCAGCCCCCTGATTGACAGTTTCACTCAGTGAGACTCAGATCAGGCATTGATGGACTCTCCATCAGTTGATTTCACTTGATTCCATGAGTAATTGTGCCCCCCCTGGGCTAGATGTCCTACAAATTGTATATATCTAGGCACAGCCTCCTCTTCCAAGCTAGTTAGAGCTGGGATTGAGGTGCTGCTGCTATTGTATTGTTGTAATTCTGCATTTGAAATAAAGAAAATCTTTGGAGGCAATACAGTGTGGTGCCATTACATGTGTGGATGATTATTGCCATTGTTTTACTGAGGTAACCTGTATCTGTGGTCATTTTTTGCTAATTTCTTGTAGATCTGTGGTTAAGATTGGTAATTAGCTTATTACAATCTTGATAGGAAAGGTGTTGTTCAATAAGTTTATTTATTGTCACTCTCCTTTAATGCATGTTTAGAGATCTAGATTTATCATGTCCTATAAGCTTATATGCATGTTATCTTGAATCTCTTTGTATGTACTAATCGGATCTCACAAGTTTCTTGGAAAGTTCTTTGATTTCAGCTGAGTTGCAGGTTCATACTTTGGAGAGGATGCTGATCTAGTTTGCTTCTTCATTCTCTTCAAAACATTTCAAAGGCATAGTCCCTCGGCATTCCACCTGAAAGCTCTACTGTGGATATTCAAGGAAACCAACACTCTTTCTCTCTCTTCCTCCTTTAAAAATTATTAAACTTTCCTCAAGCTGGTTACTTTAAGGTTTCTTTTTAAATCTGATATATCTCATAAATAAAAGCATACATAGATCTAATTGTCAATATCCCTTCAATTTTCTAGATCTTAGTTTCATTGTGCACATAAAGTTCAAATTCAAGAGATCTAGCTAAAATTGCCTTAGTTTCGCAAGTAGTTTATTGCAAAATTCATAGCTTGCTGTTAAGGTAGTTTCATTTGCTGTTCAATAATTTCAATATTCTGCAATATCAGTGCTGTTAATTGGCTTCACAAACAGCAGGCCAAGATCCCAAGGAAAGCTTGCTTTCCTTGGTTCCCTTTTCGTCGGTTTAACTAGTTTAATTTCATTAATTTTTGAGATAAAGTAGGCTGACCCAAAGGCACTCTTAAAGTGATTTGGGGAATTTTTTATTCTAATTCACTCACTTTCATTTAGCAAGTATGATAGAGAATAAAATAAGATGCTGTCCAAAGTGGCTTTTGGAGCGCTCAAATCCCCCCAGGGGGCTCTCTTTTGTCACATAATTTGTAATTGTTTTGCATAAACTGTAATATCTTGGTTTCAGCCTGTATAAGGAACAAGAAAGCTCTGTTTTATCAGTGCTTTGATATTGTAACCTCTTTAATAAAATCATCCTTTGAATAGGCTCTTTCGAGCCCATTCCCCATCCCCCCAGGGGGGATTCGCGTCGGTGCCTTTTTTGTCTTTTTCTACTTATTTCCTTTTACTAGAATTTATCTGATTGGTAGGGTAGTATATTTGATCTTGTTTTTAATTCCATATTCCATATCTTATTTTCAAAAGTAATCATAATACTTACCCCACGATTTCCTGAGTGACCCGCAAGGGGAAAGAGATTCGTGGTAGGATTAACCAGAAAACCACATTTGTGTAGTTGTGTTATTTTCTCATCTTTTGTTTATCAGCATTTTAAAATTAACCCCTCCTTGATTCCCCGGTTGAGATCCACTTGGATCGAAAGAGGTTCTTGGAGGCTTTTTTTTTAAGCAAGAACACATCTTTTAAAACTTATTAAAATTTACAAGACTCTAGTGTGTATGCTCTGCACTTGGCTGCGGTTCATCCGATCAGTCAAGCTATATCAAAAGCACTTGGGTGACTAGCATAATTAGGACTCACCTTCCCCAATTAACAA
>LPNX010567533.1:409198-447872 GCA_001517045.1 Pseudotsuga menziesii
TTTTTACTGAGGTAACCTGTATCTATGGTCATTTTTTGCTAATTTCTTGTAGATCTGTGGTTAAGATTGGTAATTAGCTTATTACAATCTTGATAGGAAAGGTGTTGTTCAATAAGTTTATTGACTGTCACTCTCCTTTAATGCATGTTTAGCGATCTAGATTTAGCATGTCCTATAAGCTTATATGCATGTTGTCTTGAATCTCTTTGTATGTACTAATCGGATCTCACAAGTTTCTTGGCAAGTTCTTTGATTTCAGCTGAGTTGTAGGTTCATAATTTGGAGAGGATGCTGATATAGTTTGCTTCTTCATTCTCTTCAAAAAATTTCAAAGGCATAGTCCCTCGGCATTCCACCTGAAAGCTCTACTGTGGATCTTCAAGGAAACCAACACTCTTTCTCTCTCTTCCTCCTTTAAAAATTATTAAACATTCCTCAAGCTGGTTACTTTAAGGTTTATTTTTAAATCTGATATATCTCATAAATAAAAGCATACATATATCTAATTATCAATATCCCTTCAATTTTCTAGATCTTAGTTTCATTGTGCACATAAAGTTCAAATTCAAGAGATCTAGCTAAAATTGCCTTAGTTTCGCAAGTAGTTTATTGAAAAATTCATAGCTTGCTGTTAAGGTAGTTTCATTTGCTGTTCAATAATTTCAATATTCTGCAATATCAGTGATATTAATTGGCTGCACAAATATCGGGCCAAGATCCCAAGGAAATCTTGCTTTCCTTGGTTCCCTTTTCGTCGGTTTAACTAGTTTAATTTCATTAATTTTTTGAGATAAAGTAGGCTGACCCAAAGGCACTCTTAAAGTGATTTGGGTCATTTTTTATTCTAATTCACTCACTTTCATTTATCAGTTTTTACAGAGAAGAAAAGAAGCTGCTGTCCAAAGTGGCTTTTGGAGCGCTCAAATCCCCCCAGGGGGCTCTCTTTTGTCACATAATTTGTAATTGTTTTGCATAAACTGTAATATCTTGGTTTCAGCCTGTATAAGGACCAAAAAAGATCTTTTTTATCAGTGCTTTGATATTGTAACCTCTGTAATAAAATCATCCTTTGAATAGGCTCCTTCGAGCCCATTCCCCATCCCCCCTGGGGGGATTCACGTCAGTGCCTTTTTTGTCTTTTTCTGCTTATTTCCTTTTACTAGAATTTATCTGATTGGTAGGGTAGTATATTTGATCTTGTTGTTAATTCCATATTCCATATCTTATTTTCAAAAGTAATCATAATACTTACCCCACGATTTCCCGAGCGACCCGCAAGGGGAAAGAGATTCGTGGTAGGATTAACCAGAAAACCACATTTGTGTAGTTGTGTTATTTTCTCATCTTTTGTTTATCAGCATTAAAATTAACCCCCCTTGATTCCCCGATTGAGATCCACTTGGATCGAAATAGGTTCTTGGAGGCTTTTTTTTAAGCAAGAACACATCTTTTAAAACTTATTAAAATTTACAAGACTCCAGTGTGTATGCTCTGCACTTGGCTGCGGTTCGTCCGATCAGTCAAGCTGTATCAAAAGCACTTGGGTGACTAGCATAATTAGGACTCACCTTCCCCAATTAACAAACCATTAGGTGAAAATCCAACACCTCGATCAAACCTTTACAGTGGCAAAATACCCAAAGGAAGCGGGAACCTACTGAAAAGTGACCTCGAGGCGCCGATCTCTGTCACACCCTAATGGGTGTGTTATGAACATAGCCCCAGGGACTCCATTTCAGCCCACATATTCCTTGCGGGTAGCCGTATAGGCTTTGTTTTGGACATACTCCAAGTACTCTCGGGTATATCTGGAGTCCCCCTTAAGCCTAATTTAAACAACTCATACTCCAATTTTAACTTAAAACATACCAAGATGCAATCACAAAACATTTATTCCAAACACATGCAAGCACACTGATCTCTTTTGACTCCATTTTTAAGGCACTGGTCTTCTTTGCTTTATATATATATTGTGTATCAACTTTGTGCTTTCGTGTGTTATCTTCGTATCTTTTCATCTTTAATTGTTTATAGTTAAAATATTCAAACTCCTAAATAACTGATTCAGTTTAACATCACTCCACTAAGAATTCATCCTTAGTAACTTAATAGGGTCTACCCCCCTTGGCTTCGTTAGGATTTGAGCCTAAACGGAGGAGTCAAGAACAAGGTGACAGCCTTGACTCGAGACTTGCCCCCAAGGACACATCGAGTGGCTTGAAGATTTTTGCCACGTGACCCAGGTGTGTGAAAGGCGGCAACAAGGGTCTCTAATCTTGGCTATCAATATCGGACACTCTTTTATAGGGTGATCATAGGACTTGCAATACTTACATGTCGTACTAGGGTTCTGACAGTCCCTATAATAATGTCCTACAATTCCACAATTATAACAAGTAATAGGTCCATGGCCACGGCCAAAGCCTTCTCCACGGCCAAAGCCTCCTCCACGGCCTCATCCTCTGAATCCTCCTCCACGACCAACATGAGCCTCTTCATGCTATGGTCCTCCTGTTGTTTCTGACTGGACTCTATACAAGTCATGCTTTCTTTCTATCATAAGATCATAAGCTCGGCAATTATGTTCATCATGACCTACTGACTTACAAAAGTTACAATATAAGTTCTTAGGGGTTTTCACATACTTCTGAAGTAAAGGGCATTCCGGTGGTCAATGTCCTCTTGTTCTGTAGAGTTCGCACCATGGCCCTTGAGTCTGTAATAAGGGGTTAGGAGCCCCACTTGCTAAATAATCTACAAATACTAGACAATTATCCTTAGTATGGCCCTCTCCTTTACACTTTATACACCATAGTTCTTGTGCAATCTCTTTTCCTTTCTTAATCTCATGCATTTGTAACATGAGATTGGCTAACTAGTTCTATAAGCTTGTCATTCCTGTACTGGTCTCAGCTAGAGGTGAGGCCTCTAGTTTCATTGCCATCTCCAATGCTTCATCCTGCGTACAGAGTCTCTGTTGCATTAATGGAAGTCTGATGTGAGGAAGCAGTGCTACAATGAACCATTCCTTATGCTGCTCTGGCGCAAACTCAAAGCTGACTTGGTCTATAAGGGCTTTGAACTTCTGATAAAAGTCCCATACAGACTCTATAGGTAGCTGTTTAATTTCTTTAAGCTCTGTGATACACTGTGACTCAGACTTAGGTTTCTTAAATTCTTTAATCATGGAAGTCCTGACTTGTACGAGCGTTCTACCTGGTGCTGTTGTATACTTCATATACCATGTTAAGGCTCTGTCTCTTAGTGTAGTGACCAACTGGACAAGTTTAATATTATCATCCTGGATTCCTTTAATGGTCCATACGGCTTCACATAGGAACCAATGTTGTTCCAGGTCTTCTGCCCCTGTACCCTTGAAGGTAGGTAGTTTCATGTCATCCCCCATCCTGTTTCTACATGGTGGATTATGGTTTGCTATATTACTACCACTCGGTGGTGTAGATGTAGGTGGTGTAAAGGTAGTATGTACTGTATGTGAACTACTAGATGTAGTTCCTATGGGATTACTCTGAGTCCTGGTTGTATTCTGTGGGGTATAAGGGTGGTAAGGGATACCCCCTATTGTTCTCTCTATATTACTTGGACTCTGTTCTCTAGTAGTGTCTGAACTGTTTTCAAAGAGAGAAGATCTGAAATCTAATTTATATTTCTTACCACTACGTGTACATCCAATTTCATCAAAGTCACTCTCAAACTCTTGTGACATTACACTTATTTACTTATTCATCTGAAACTATATCCATTACTCCTTTTTCATGTAATAACATCTTAATGGACAAGTTTAAAGAGCTTAGGTATTTACCACACTAACCTTTGAAGAAGTACCTCTCTGCTTCACTGAAACATTTTCTTTGATCAACTGCAAACTCTGTAACGAAGCCTTCTAGCAAACTCGCAAGCCAGAAGTCTACCGCCCGTGAAATGGGATTATCTATACTCTTCACGGTCTGAATCAGCTCCAGTGTCCAGACAATGTTCCTTTTCTTCTTGAATATGTTCTGATCAGTCAACTTTGATAACCAGTCGTACAACTCATTTGCATAGGTCGCAAAAAATATCGTATGTAGATTAGTGAAGATATGTTTTTGTAACCAGTCCTCTGTACTTAGTCTAGGACTCTTGTTTTCTTTTTCAGAAATTTTTTTCTCCTTAGACTCAACCCAGTGGTTAAGTTATTTTTTAGTAGGATGCCAACAGAACATTAGCTCGTCAATGTTCTCAAAGCCGACAACAAAACCATTTGTTGGTCTCTCTGGGCAGACCCAGGTTTACTTGTTATGTACCAACAAAACCCCTAGCTCACTGGCCCTTTCGGTGACAGACTGCAGAGCAGCCTGAATTCTCACCCGAAGTGATCTTGGATGGGTTAGCTAAAGACTCAAGTGTCCTCAACCAGGTTCTGTAGCATCCTATTGGTCTCGCAACTCTTCTTCACCAGCAGGATCTCTCTGCAATGGCGATCCCACCTTCTAGCTGGCGCTGGTAGGAAATGGACTCTTATCGCATCGCTGCTTCTAGCGCGATGCGCAAACTATCTCCTCTACTCAGCTCCTATCCTACGATATCTCACACCATAGTTCCTCCAACAGTGTGATATCTCCTTTCTATACTGCGATATCCTTTATGGTAAGAATTCAATATGGCCCTCACGGCCCAAGGCTTCTCTCTTAGTATACTAGCTAAGCTAAACAACCTCAGTTAGACTCCTATAGTCTAATATGCTTAACATCAACTACACTGAACTCACAGAACTCATATACCAGAGTCACTTAACGCAATAACTGTCAACTAACATGAACCAAGCGCTGATAAACTCATATACAGGCTACTTGATACATTCAACTTGCGGTTAGCCTTCTATGCGCTATAACTGAAGCATAACATACATACATTCATCACTGATAAGTAACATTCATGTAACAGGTAACAGATAACACATAAGTAAGCACAAACACATGAAATAGTCGCACAACACACGGATTTTACGTGGTTCACCTCCAGGGGGGAAGCTACGTCCACAGGAACTGGTTTTTATATTATATATTGAGAGAGTAAACACAGTTCCGCTGCAATCTGATATGCAGCTCGAGATCTTCTGGGAAACTCCGCACACACAACCCGGAGCCCTTCTCTCTTAGATCTCGTCTCTTATATTGCCTTCTCTTACAATATACTCTTGCTCTCTTTTTCTCTCTCACAATCCCTGTAGATTGTTCAATCCCTGCGGATTATTACATACATGCTCAAGGAGCTAGCTACTGGTTACAGTAAGATAATACAGATGGATTAATAGGACTAGGGCTCGACTCTTACAATACTGAGACTCTAGATACACTTGGTTAGCTAAATGACTCAGCGGCTATCCCTCGTCTGACTGTCTAAGCAGCTACCCAATTGTCTAACTGTATAACCTTTTACATTACAAGATACATGCTTATATAGGCAGCGTGAAGGTCTCGCCATTACAAAATTGTGGGCCTTTCCCAACAGTAACCCAAAAACCCTAACTGTGACATTCGACGCATCTGTACTGTGGGCTGCCGCTTACCGTCACACCACATCTTTCTGCAGTCTTCCACGCTTCCCAGCGCTGATCGTAGGTATGGGCGCCACTTTCTGCTGTCCTTTGTCTTCGATACCTCGGCCCGTTGCTCCCTTTCCTTTATGAGGGTAGCTGAGCCCTCCTGTCTTCACCGATGCCTTAAGTGCAGTGGTTGAGCTCTCTCTTCTCAGTCACTCAGGTACTTTCTTCTTTTGACTTCCATGTCTGGATGTAGTAGCTTTTCCTGTAGCTACGGGACCCTGCTCCAACATTTCCTTCTTCTTTTTTTGGTTAACTTCACCATGCCAAAATATTTGACTTGTTTTTATGCAAGCCTTCCTTCCAAGTAGGGTTTATGCTGACTTTAGTTCATTCTAGAGTTTGTTTGGTGGTTGTATAGCATAGTTCCTTTTGCTTTGTTCTTGTCATATGCATGCTTTTAGTTTGTAGGTTGTTTTTCTTTTGCATTTATAAAAGAAAATTAAAAAGAACGTATACTTATTTTTGCTGCTTCCCCCCCCCTACCTCCTTCTTTGGCTTGACCTTGTTGGACAAGGTACTGAGCAGCCTTTATTTGCAGGCTTAGATTGATACTTGGGACTTCTTGACCTTTGTTTATGTCAGTCTTTTTGCAGTCTCTTCATTCCAATTTTTTTGGCTTGTTTACCTTTGTAAGCCTTCTTTTCAAGAGAGGTTGATATCTAACTTTAGGGAAACCTAGGGTTTGTTTGTGGGGTGTAGAGTATTTGTCTATTTGCTTTGCTTACAATACTTGCTTGCATTAGCTGATAGGCTGTTTTTCTTTTGCATTTATAAAAGAAAAAGAAAAAAACACACGTTTGCTTTATATGCACGTAGATTAGGTTTTTAGTTTAGATTGCATGGCATATCATTGTTTTTGAAAAAATAAAAAAGATTTGATCTTTTATGGCTTTCAAGCTTTCTATTTGAAAAATAAAGAGAATTGTTTTTGCTTTTTGCATTTCATATCTCTTTGCTTAGTGATTTTGTTGCAACTTTGAGTCAAAACACCACATAAGTTTCATGCCATTTACCCTTTGACTAAAAACAACCCTTAAAATAAATGATATAATTTAAAAATTGTTAGTAAGTTTTATTTTATAGGGTCATACACCAACTAGCTTAGGATAGACTTGTGGATTAGGGAGTTTCAACTCTCCACAAGTGTATAAAATTTCAGACGTAGTTGGCCAATCACTAGGTAAACCCTTTTCTACATTGATTGTATCTGGGAAGCTCCTCTCAAACGGGATTTAAGAATGAGGTCACGTGGAGACTTGGACTGAGGAGATAACCCTCTGATTCCTTGTCAAAGCATAGACCAAGTTTTTTACGCATCTGTGGATTCTGTCTTCGACAGGCTTTCAGGCTCAGCTACCCTACCCATGCATACGAATCAGGATTGCGACTGTCCCCCTAGATTGTCAATATAGTTAAGGTAGTTGTTATTCTCTTTGACATCTAGGGTTCATACACAGGTACATCGAAAGGTTATTTCTGGTTGACCTTGGACGGGCTTGGAAGGTAACCTTGGTAGAAGGTGTGGGAGGGAAGTGGGTGATTCCTCCACTTGTGCCTAAGAACATCTACAGGGACGCCAAGTAACTATCTCTCAGCTTTCTTTTGGAAAGCGTATCTTATACCTGTTTGTCTGTTTGGATTTAGGATTTTTTAGTGAGTGTTGTGTGGTTTGTCTGTACTTAGTCTGCCTTCAGGTGTGTGCTTGGTATTTTTGGTTTCTTGTTGACCTTAGACTTTGTCTCCTAGTTTTAAACTATGGCTAACACCCCTTCAAACACCAACCAAGAGATCCCCATGCTGGGAACTCCTTGTACTATTCCTCTCACGGGGAATGTTGGTGTTCCCTTGATGGCCACCCTGAATCTACCTGGATTCACTCTAGGGATACCGATGTGGTTGTTTTCCACTCCAACTGTCTTGAATGATCCTGATCCTTCTCAAGTAATCTCCTTATATCAAGAGCATCAAAACATTGTTTCCCCTTCACCTGTAGTTGATTCTCCTCCTCCTTCTACCTCATGCAATGAAAGTACTAATACTAGTAACTGACAGTCTAAAAGGAGTAAAAGAAGGAGGAATAGGCAGAAGGCACATAAGCAAGGGGGCACCCGTTCAACCTCTGTAGGTCAAGTTGAACCTCACCACCTAGCCTCTGTGGTTCATGCTGGGGGAACCTATCCAACCTATGTAGGTCTTGTTGGATCTAAGCACTCAACCTCTGCAAGTCAAGTTGATCTTCACCATCTAGCATCTGTTGATCATGATGGTGGGATCCTTCCAACCTTTTCAGGTCATGTTGGATCCAGTCACTTAGCCTTTGTGGTACATGCTGAGGGCACCCATTAAACCTCTATTGTTCAAGTTGAACCTCCCAAATCCAACCTCTGTAAGTCATGTTGGATCGATCCACCCATCCTCTGTTGTTCATGCTGGGAGCACACACTCAACTGCTGCAAAGCATGTTGATCTTAACCACTCAACCTCTATTGTTCATATTGGTGGTGCCCATCCAACCTCTACAAGTCATGTTGGACCTAGTCTCTCAGCCTCTGCAAGTCATGCTGAGGGCAGTCTCTCAGCCTATGCAAGTCATGCTGAGGGCAGTCTCTCAGCCTCTGTGGTTCATGCTGAAGACAATTCATCATCCACTGCGAGTCATGTTGAAACTGTTGAAAATAATACCCATTCAATACACAAGCCCAAGTTTCCTTGTAAGCTTTGTGAGGGAGACCACCTTACTTATAAATGCCCTTCTATCGTGGAGGTGCGAAGAGTTTGGTTTCATGGTCATCCCGTTTTTGAACATTCAGAAGCTTTTCAACAACCAACCTCTCTTAGTCAAGTTGGACCCAGTCACCCAGCCTCTGTAGTTCATGCTGGGGGCAAAATCTCATCCTCTGCAGGTCATGTTGAGAGAAAACAGTCAGCCACTACTATTCATGTTGACACCATTGAGAAAACTGGTCGTTTGAAGTGCAAAATTAAGTTCCCTTGTAAGCCACATGCGAGGGAGATCATCTTACTCACCAGTGCCCTGCTATCGCAGAGGTGTGAAGAGTGTGGTTCGAGACTCGAGATTTTCCTTCTTCTGAACAACCTATAGTTTCTCAACAACCTACTCAACCTTTGGTTGATCAAGTGGTCAAACCAATCTCAGATTTGGTTGATCCCACTCTTCTTTCAGAGAGTGATCCTGATGTGATTGAACCAATGTCATATTTGGTCAATCCCACTCTCCCTTCAGAGAGTGACTTTCATGAAGCAGTTGAATTGATTTCAGTATCAATCAATCCCACTCTTCCTTTGGAAAGTGAAGTGTCTTCTAGTCACATTTTCTTCACTGCCAGTTCAGAACTTATTGAACAAGGGGGCACTGAACTTGCTTCAGATCAACCCTCACCAAGCTCTCGGATTGTTTCCTTTGATTGGGATAGCCTAGTTGAGCCGCGCCTTCCTTCTGATGCACCTTTCCAGATAAAGGTCAAAGTTGAATCATACACGATTGCTCGTTGTATTGTTGATGAAGGAGCCTCAGTTAGTATTTTGTCTGCTCATGCTTGGCGAGGCATGGGATTTCCCATCCTTGTGTCGACTGCTAGTTAGTTACTGGCATTTGATAGAAGAACTTGTATAGCCTTGGGAATTCTTTCTCAAACACCTGTTACTTTGGGTGGGAAGACCGTCTTAGTTGACTTCATGGTGATAGAAGACCCCTTGGACTTCAATATGCTCATTGGACATGATTATGTCTATGCCATGCAAGCTGTGGTGTCAACATTCTTTCATGTGATGTACTTTAATCATGGAGAAGAAATTGTCACTATCGATCAATTTGAATTTCTTGATCCATCTCCTGACCCAACTAGAGACAAGTCTTTCCTTTATTGATTCCCAATGTTTCTATAGACACTGCCCCGCCACAGGTGAGCTATGTGTCCTCATGTCCTTTGCGTTCAATTTCTACTGAGAAGCATCCTCTATTTTTATGCTTACCTTCTTGGGACTTGGTCCCAGTAGTTGACCAGGTGAGCCATCCTATACAAACCATGGAGCTTTCTCTCCACTATGTCAATCCATTTGAAAGTTTAGACATGTGTCCTATCTCAGATGATCTCCTTCCTTCGGATGAAGTCTTCCTAGAGTCTTTGATACAGTCTGATCTTCTCTTGGATGTTGGTTCAGTTGTGACTAAGTCTAACCCTAATTTGCCTAGTAAGCCTGACCTTTATTATTATGTTGGTCTTGTTGAGTCTTTTGACTCTTCCCTCGAACAGCAAGTCAGTGATCTTGATGAGTTTGATTTTTCTTATGAATTTTTCAACTCTCGTGATACTGAGTTTGTTCCTGCAAATTCTATATCCCTTGTTAATTTTTTCTCTCCTTCTGAGCTTGATCTTACTGATTATAAAACCTCGAGCCTTGGTTCTATAGAATCTTCTTTGGTCGATTCTGCCTTGACTTTACCTTTTATAGAAGATAGAAAAGTCTCACGTGTTTCTTCCAAAGTGACCTGCATTGGATCTTTTCTTCTGAATATGATCCTCATGTTGTTGTTTCTTGGAGACAGGATTTGTAGTTGGATTCACAACTGTTTACTAGTCTCACCTTGTGTTTCAAGATGTAATTGCATTTGCATGTGCCCTACTCGTGCTTATGAGCCTGATGTCAGCTTCCATGCTTTTAGCTCATTGTATAAGCCCTCATCTTTGTTCTCATTATCGCCTAGCCTTGTATCATTTTTCCTTTGCAACTTGACACCTTTTACCTTGAGGAGACGTTCCCTGAGTGTCCTTATCCTGCTCATGTTCCTTGCATTATGCATAGGTCTATTCCTTGCACTTGGAAATAGTTTTTCCTTCCTATGACACTCATCTCCTCGCATTTAGAGCATTCTTTTTGCTCTCCTTCGAGCTCATTAAAAACAATAAGGAGGCCGCGAGTTGACTTTTCTGGACTCGTTAAAACTTCACGGGAAAGATATTGAGTTTCTTTAGGCCCAAGTCTGACTCATCAAAATAGACTTGACTGCTGAGTAAACTTGTCCATTCAGGCTCGTTAAGAATATGTGAATGGGCATCCGCATTGGTGGTAGGTTATCTCTTTCTCGGACCATGTGGAATAATACGAGAAAGGATCACTTTATTTTCTTCAGAATTGAGAAGAGTATTCTCAGGCATAGGTTTATCACTTTTCCAGACCTGAGGGACTAAACTTATGGAAAAGGAACCCCCGGTATGAGCTTAGTTTTCTCTTTTTCGTGCTCTGGACCAAGACATGAAAAATATTTCGAGTGTACTTTATGTCTTTGTCATGCTCGTTAAACCTTAAAGAACAAAGCATCAAGTTTATTGTTGTAAGGCCCATTTCTCGTAATCAAATGGATCTTTCCGAGTGATCTTGCCTTCCTTCACACTCGTAAAACTCAGGCTATATGCTGCTTTTAAAGGAGCATTGGATAGGTGGTAATTTAACCTTTTTTGGACCTTCCTGACTAAGTACGAAAAAGGTGTGCCTTTTCTTCTTCGAAAGTTAAGAGAGTTCTTCTTTGGTATGTTTTATACTTTTTCGGCCTCAGGAGACTAAATTGTATGAAAAAGCACCCCCCTGGAGTCTTCTTTGGAGTTTTTAGACTCTCTAAACTATGAAAACACCATCGAGCATGTACTAGTTTGGGCTCATTAAATCCATGAATCAATGACAATATCAAGCATTATTTTCCCGTCTTTTCAAGCTTGTTAAAAAGTGAAGAGGGATCCGAGTTAACTTTCCTGGACTCGTTAAAATTTAACAGGGAAGGTAAGGAAGAAGTTTTCTCTTGTTTTCAGTAATGGTAGCATGTCCTCCTTGAACATAGCACTCTTTGTTTTTTCTGATATCCATGTTTTAGTGATTACTTTTCTGTTCAGCTATCACTTTGAGTTTCTTACTCCTCCTCTTGTCTGTTATACCTAGGGAATCTGATCATGTCTCCTACATGACAGATAGGTCTAGTTGTTCTATCTATAAGTTAAACGCTGCCTTGGGTCATATCTGTGTTTTTCTCATTGTTCCAGGACTTTACCCAATGTGTGATCTATAGCCTGATCCCATCATTGTTATATCTGTTATCTATTGTGTCTCCCTTCTTTTGCCTAGTTCCTAGTCACTCATGTGATCCGTTGGAGGATCTATTGCCTTCCTTATCACAGCATGTTTCCGTTTCAGTACTTCCTATGACGAAGACCTAGAGTTTTGACATTTGTACCTCAGGATTCACTTTCATCATTGGTGAATTCCTTTGCTTCAGTTGTTGATTATCACCTATTGATTGGCAAACTATTGAATCCTTTCCATGTTCGACTTCAGCTTACCCTTATCCACATGACTTGGATTGTACTGGTTCTTTGGGATCCTTTATGAAGACCTTAGTTCCTCATCTATGGACTAAGTTGCGCAAGATTATGTTCCATTCATATACACAGCTTCCAGATCTTTGAAGACTCATCATTATTGTATATTGTGGCTTTGATCCACCTTTGTAACATGGTTTCATACCCATATCATATGATGTACTCAAATATTGTAAAGGAGCTAGTGTTCCAGTAAATTGAACATAGCATCCTCAGATGTAACTTTGTATATGAAATTATTATGTATTTGTTGTAGGTACTCTCTCTGCTCCATTGGATTTATGAGTTCTCCAAAGATAAAGATTATAATGTATTTCAGCCATCGCTTCCCTCTGACGTCACACATTAGGGGGCATCTATTATCCACCTAAATGGAACCTCTCCGTCCGAGTGCCGACATTCGCTATGTCGGCACACAAAAGGACATTTATGGATTGAGGGTTGCCCAAAACACTATAGATGGGTTTATTATGAACTACATTTCTCATCCACCCAACTGGTTATTTTTTACCTTTTAAATATGTCAAGTCCTGTACGCGACTCTTCTTATATGCAACTCGTGTGTTGTACAGGAGTGTCGATTATTGCATCTCGCGTACAGATTTGTACGCGGGTTACCCTTAGAGCAACTCGCGTGTCATGCGCGAGTTGCCAGTATTGATACCCGCGTACACCTTCCTTTGACATTAAAAACAAAAACTCGTGATTACTTGAGATTAGTTAAGCACTTAACCTTAATCACCTTAACTGTCTCAACCTCCTCAACCTTCGAAACTACCTTATTTCACCAAGTATAAATACAGGCCTTGGGGAGGGTGTTATACATATACACTTAGAGAGCAAAGTTATGCTGGTGGAGTTTATGCAGAAGTCTTTGGAGTAGTGGAACTCAAAATCCTTTGGTTGCAGAGGAGTCCTTGTCTCAAGCGTTGGGTTGTAATCTGAACTCTTTCATTATTGTTAATAAAGAGAATCCTTCTTCCATATGTGTTTTGAATGTCTCTCATATATTGTGGTTTGATAAATATTTATGTTTTAGCACTCTGTATATGATTTAGATAACTTGTTTATATATATGTATCATCTTGTATTTGGAGGATTGACTCTTGACAGGTGAAGGAGAAGCATCCCTGAAGGCTTTGGAGGAGAAGCAGAGCGGAAGAGGACAAGCTAGGATCAATCATCGTGTATCGGGTGAGTCTTTTCTATCCTCCTATTTCCTTTACTGCACTCTAGATTCAATTGCCTGCAAGTTTCATGAGTATGTTGGTAACCCTAGACCTTCAGTTATAATATTTTTATTCCTGTACAATAGACACATGATAGGGAGTCTCATGTGTGCAGATTGAAGAAAGCCATGTACGGTTTGAAACAGGCACCCAGGACCTAGTACGGTAGAATTGACAGCTTTCTATCCAGTTTGGGCTTTACCAAGAGTAAAGTAGTTTCCAACCTTTACTAAAAGGTTGAGGATGGAAACCTAGTGATGCTTCTACTATATGTAGATGATCTATTTGTGACAGGTATGGATGGGTTGATTGCTGATATGAAGAGAAATCTTTCTTCCGAGTTCGAGATGAAGGACTTGGGTATGATGCATTATTTTCTAGGTATGGAGGTGTGGCAGAGTGCGGGTGGAATATTCCTTGGACAAGGGAAGTATGTAGTAGAGATCCTAAAGAGATTTGGGATGATGGACTACAAAGCCATGGCCACACCTATGGCATTGAACTTGAAGCTATTGAGTGATGCTTCATCAGAATCGGTTGATGCTACAATATATCATCAGATGATTGGGTCATTGATGTACCTGATGAACATGAGACCAGAAATTTTCTTTGATGTGAACACCTTGAGCCAGTTCTTGATAGATCCAAGAAATGTTCACTTGATTGCTGCAAAGCATATTCTGAGGTACGTGAGGGGTACAGTTGATTATGGGCTCAAGTATGAGTCGAATCAAAAGATTAACCTGGAGGGTTATGTCGATTCAGATTGGGCAGGAAGTGCCATCGATAGGAAGAGCACTTCAGGATGTTACTTCAATATGGGATCAGGTGTGATCTCTTGGTTTAGTAGGAAGCAATCCTATGTGGCACTGAGTACAGCTGAAGCAAAGTATGTCGCAGCTTGTTCAGCTTGTTGTGAGGTAGTATGGCTGCGAAAGCTACTGTCTGATATATTTGATCTCTAGTTGGATGCTACTTGTATACATTGTGACAACCAGAGTTGCATGAAGTTGTCAGAGAATCCAGTGTTCCATGACAAGCCAAAGCATATCAAGATCAAGTATCACTATATCAGGGATATGGTGCTGAGGGGAGCAGTGAAGCTCCAGTATGTTGCTATGGAGGAACAGATAGCTGATGTATTGACGAAGCCATTGGCTAGGATAAAGTTCAAGTACTTCAGGGAGAAGCTTGGTGTTATCCAGATTGAGATTTCCTCCAAGAGAAAGTGATGAGACCTATAGCCATTTTGACATGGTGAGAGGATTGGTTCATTCCTTGGTCAGATGCAAGGGATGAGCCATTATTTCATGGTGAGAGGATTGGTTCCTTCCATGTCATATATGAGTGCTGGCCATTCTATTGAGTAGGACAGATGTAAGGGAAATTTCCATTCTGGGAATGGAGGCACCTGGTCAATTACCAAGAAAACTCAGTCTAGGACTGAGAAGCCATTCTAATGTGATAGAGGGATGTGTTCCCACTTGATTGAATGTAAGGGATGAACCTTTCTGTCATGGCTAAAGGATTAGGTTCCTCCCATGTCATATGTGAGTGTTGGCCATTCTGATGAGTAGGTTAGATGTAAGAGCAACTTCCATTCTAGGAATGGAGGTACCTGGTCAGTTACCAGGTAGCTTAGTCTAGGACTAGGTGCCATTCTGATGCGATGGTAGGATTAGTTCCTCCATGATTAGATATGAGTGCATGACCTTTCTGATGCGGTGCTTCGTGCATGGTCATATTGTAAGTGCAGAGCCCTTTCTGATGCGGTGCTTCGTGCATGGTCAAATTGTAAGTGCAGAGCCCTTTCTGATGCGATGCTTCGTGCATGATCAGATTGTAAGTGTTGAGCCCTTTCTTATGCAATGCTTCATGCATGGTCAGATTGTAAGTGTTGAGCCCTTACGATGCGGTGCTTTCTAGCATGGTCGATTGTAAGTGTTGTGCCTTTCTGATATGATGAGGTCAGATGTAAGTGCAGAGCCTTTCCAATGCACTGTGCTTGCACATGGTCAAATATAAGTGCTGAGCCTTTCTGACAAGATGAGGTCAGATGTGAGTGCTGGGCCTTTCTGACAGGATGAGGTCAGATGTGAGTGCTGGGTGTGCCTTTCTGACAAGATGAGGTCAGACGTAAGAGCGGGATAGGCAATTCTGACTTAAGTGTCAGAGATAAGCGCTGAAGAATACCTACATGAAGGGTATTCCTATAGGATTGACTTTGTAGAACTTCCTATGACAAGAAGAATTGAGATAACACCATTATGAGATAGCATATGATGATGATCTAGATCAAGTGATCTAGATGAGATGATACAGACTTGATGATGATCCAGATCAAGTGATGATCCAGTTGTGATGATGATCTAGACTTGATGATCCAGATCAAGTGATCCAGATGATGATGCAAATCAAGTGATGATCCAGCAGTGATGAGTAAGTAGTCATGATGATGCATATCCCATGATAAAGAAGAATAAGATGACTTGGAGACTCGAAGATGAAGAAGGCTTGAATAAGAAGATGAATTGAAGACTCAAAGATGAAGAAGACTTGAAGATGACAAGATGATCCAGTTGATGCAGAGAAGAAGACCAGTATTGAAAATTGTGTTGAAAGAGTACCTTCCTAGTTAAGAGGGAGGGTTGATGTATTTGTAACTTTAGAATGTATTCATATATGTATCTTATGTCTTGTAACCTGATGTTTATTTTGGGATGTATCTATTATGTAATTGAGTCATGTTGTCATGCCTTGATGTTCCGATCAAGAGGATATATTATGTAAACAATTCATGTCAAGTCATAGTGGGTAACCCTCTGATTGTCTAAGGGTTAAAGTCCCCGTAGTTCTGGGGCACTAGGGTTATTAGACTCTCCTAGTAGAGGTTGGCCCTAGTAGGGTTTTAGTCATGCCTGGATTAGTATAAATAGAGAAATGGAGTCTCTATTTATCACACAACTCATACACACTCAAGTGTAGTGCATAGTTGAGGAAGGAGAAGACACTAGGGTTAGACAAGAAGAATATTATTGCTGTCGGGATATCACTTACTATTTTGGTGTTGATTCTATCTCTAAGGAAGTTGTGGGGTTTTATCCTTTATGGTTTCCTCGAGGAAAAACACTGTGTTCATTATCTCTTGTGTTTGATTGCTGTGCTTGTTATTCTCTCAGTTAAATATCCTAATAAAGCTAGCTTAATGTTGAAAAACTAACAACTTGTGCAATATCCTCTTCTCTCACTCATGTAGTACAGTTGAGTGAGTGTGTGTTTCAAATAGAGAGTCTCACTCTCTATTTATACTAGTTTTCCACTTGACAATTACTTACCAGAGCCGACCTCACTAGGAGAGTCTAATAACCCTAGTACTCCTCAATTGTGGGGACTATTTCCCTGACTTGCAACAAAGGGTTAACCTTTATGAATTTACATGAATTTATTATATTAATGATTCTCTCGATAGGAACATCAGCGTACAATGAAATACAATATAAGATATACAAGTGAATACATTCCGAAGTTACAAATACATCAACACTCCCTCTTAACTAGGAAGGTATTCTCTTGACATAGTTCATAAGCACAAGTCTTCATCATAGGATCATCATCAAAGCTAGATCGTCATCAAACTAGATCATCATCATCTTCACTGCTCCTGCTATCTCGAGAAAATGGTGCTATCTCTCAATTCTACTCATCATAGGAACTTCTATAGAGACAACCCTTTTTCATGTTGGTTTTAGGCCTAGTCTCCATGTAGGTCTTCTTCTTTAGTGCTTATATCATCAGCATGGTAGGACACACCTACTACCTTCCAAGAAAATCTCCTGCACTGACATCTACTATCATGGTAGGACACACCTACTACCATATAGGGAAAGGCTTCAACACTTACATCCACTGGCATGGTAGGACACACCTACTACCATCCTGGGAAAGGCCCCAACACTTACATCCACCGGCATGGTAGGACACACCTACTACCATCCAAGGAAAGGCCCCAACACTTACATCCACTGGCATGGTAGGACACACCTACTACCATCCCGGGAAAGGATCTGCACTTACATCCGCCAGAATGGTAGGACAAACCTACTAGCATTGGGGGAAGGGCTCTACACTTACATTCGTCGGCATGGTAGGACACACCTACTACCATCCGGGGAAATCCTCAACACTTACATATAATCATGGGAGGAACCAATCCTTCCACCATGTCAGAAATGCACATCACTTATATCTGACCATGGGAGGAACCAATCCTACCACCATGTCAGAAAAGCACAACACATACATCTGACCATGGGAGGAACCAATCATACCACCATGTCAGAAAGGCACAAAACTTACATATGACCATGGGAGGAATGAATCCTACCACCATGTCAAAAGGGAACAATACTTACATCTGACCATCAGAGGAACTAATCCTACCACCATGTCAGAAAGGCACAGCACTTACATCTGACCATGGGAGGAACCAATCCTGCCACCATGTCAGAAATGCACAGAAGTGACATCTGACCATGGGAGGAACCAATATTTCCACCATTTTAGAAAGACACAACACTTACATCTGACCATGGGAGGAACCAATCCTACCACCATGTTAAAAAGGCTCACAGACTCATCACTTCCCCTTGGAGGCAACCTTGATCTAGAGAACACCAAGCTTCTCCCTGAAGTACTCAAACTTCACTTTGTCCATTTCTAACATAGAATCATATCAGAGATGATTACATCCAAGGATAACCTACGAGCTTCTCCAGGACTGATTACATCTGAAAACAACCTACCAGACTATTTACGTCTAAGAAACCTACGATATTCACCAATATTTTATGCTCAGATAACCTGCCTCACCGGCTATGCTAGAAATCATCACTCCCTCTTTCGAGAGATCTTGATATGGATCACATACTCAAGCTTCACTGCTCCTCTTCTACTTTGGTTGTACTTAGTGCCACGCAGGACTGCTTTCTACTAAACCAAAAGATCACACCTAATCCCATATTGAAGTAGCACCCTGAAGTGCTCTTCCTATCAATGGCACTTCCTGCCCAATCCGAATCCACATAACCCTCTAGGTTAATATTATGATTCACCTCATACTTGAGCCCATAATCAACTGTACCCTTTAGGTACCTTACTGCATGCTTTGTAACCATCAAGTGAACATGTCTCGGATGTGTCAAGAACTGGATCAATGTGTTCACAACAAAGAAAATATCTGGTCTCATATTTGTTAGGTACATTAAGGACCCAATCATCTAATGATACATCGTAGCATCGACCAAATATGATGAAGAATTACTTAATAGCTTTAGGTTCGATGCCATAGATGTGGTAATGGCCTTGCATTCCATTATCCATCTACATTTTTCCACACCTCCATGCCTAGAAAGTAGTGCATCATACCCAAGTATTTCATCTCGAACTCGGTAGCAAGTCTCCTTCTTGCAATTTTAATGAGTTCCTCTTTTCCTGTCACGAACAAGTCATCAACATATAGTGGTAGCATCATTATTATTCCACCTTCAACCTTGAATTAAAGGTTGGAATACTCTTTACTCTCAGTAAATCCTAGAGCCATTAGTAAGTTTTCCATCCCGTCATACCATGTCGAACCTCAGGATCTTCTGCAATCACTCCCTCTGAAGCGGAGCATCATTCTCCCTCTGCCTTTCGTACTATATGTATTTTGTATTGGAGTGACAAGTAGCTTCCTCTACTACTAATATTCTATGTATCCATCTAGGGTCATTGGATACCAATATCCTCTATCTTGAATCTTTTCAAAAGTTCTTCTCGCACCCATATGTGAGCTTGTCATCCTCTATATGCTTTCAACTTCAACCTTGTAGTAAAGGTTAAGATCTTCATTACTCTAGGTGATATTCAAGCTCCTCATTTATGTGTTATCCCATGGGTGCCTTCTAATCTCATACAAGGCCTTATTTAATTTGCACACATGAGTCTAATTGTTGTGTGTCCCAACTTCCATCGGTTGCAAATGTCTCTTCGTAATCTATGCCTTCTTTTTGTGAGAAGCCTTGTGCTACGAATATTTCCTTGTATCCCATGATGTTGCCATATACTGCATGCTGGATTTTGTAGATCCATATGGAAGATACTATGGACTTCCCTTCAGGTCTTGATACCGCATCCTAGACATCATTCTTCTTAAACTTGTACTCTCCTTCCCTTTTTTCTGGGCTACTTCTTCATAGCTGGAAGGTTCTCAATCAATGATGCCGCACTACAGTGTCACATAATTTCATTGTGCCTGAGACCTCTTTATTTATTTGAAAGTATCGTCATATTATTCTTCATCTTATTTTATTTCTCGAACTGTCGTCACTTGTTCTTTGAAACAAGTCTCATCCTTCTTTTCTTATAGGCGATTGTACGCAATCTTTCCTACAAGTCAAATGCATTAGTTTTCTAGTTAGAAACATTTCATAATGCATATTTATAATGGAAAATTATTATGCATAAAGATATAATCATGCAACTATTTTATCCAATACAACATTCATCCATATCTCACGGAAACTTTCTAGATGCCTTCCATCTCTACCATGACATCATTGAGATTGTGCACTAATCCAATATGTCAACAAAGAGGTTTCATTCTAGATAAGTAACAATGGTGAGTTGTATAGTACCATGAGATACTTACCCATCACATGCATATTAATAGTATACTGTCATTAATGCAAACATTCTACAACTAAACAATGTCATATAAACAGCTGGATATATAGTAAAAGACAATTCAAATACTTATCTTTATTTGTTTCATGGGTAGACTCCTTCTTGAGCCTTTAGCTTCATCATATTCTTCATTCATAACATCATCATTTCTTATCCAAATGCTAATATGGATATGAGGTTCTTTAAGAATTGAGTCCTTCATATTCATCATCGCTTGAGGGATCTTATTTGAATTGTGAGAGCTTGATCTTCAGTTGCTCCCAATTCTCTTCTCTTATTATGAGTCGAACTTCTTCTTGTGTGCACTCTTTCAAGAGTTTTCTAAAGGTAATCACTTCCTTTTGGTACACATTCCTTGAATGAATGAATCCCATGATCATGGGAGTCCAGTCAAGGTGGTTATAACAATCTCTTATTCTTCTTCGATTGCTTCGTCATAGCATCGAACACTTCCTTTTGGTGTCTTCAAGGATGACACATGAGATATGATCTTTAATAGAATATGCAATTATTCTCTTGGTTCTATCCTTAGCCACATCTCCCTCTGGCTCTTAGAACTGATCCAAGTCAATTTATTCAAGGATCATGGAGGTCCTATACTTCTGTTATCCCTAAAGTTGAACCTAGACTATGGGATTCAAGCTTAAGGAAATCTTGTTTAAAAATGTACAAATCAAATGAAATCAAACTAAAAACATGAGCTAGTATGAAACCAGGGCTAATGGAATATCACACAGCTATAAAAGAACTAGGCTGGTATAATATAAAAGCTGTAAGAAAAATCAAACAAGTATTGAAGAACTAAGCTGATATAAAATCAAGACTGTCTGTACAAATCACACAATTATCACTGCACATACTGGTATATTATGAACACTATAAAAGAATCACAGAGTTATCAAAAGGGTAGGTTGGTAGGTCCACTAGAGCTACAAAAGAATCAACAGGAACTGTGTAACACAAAATCAAACACAAAATTCAATATCAAGGTCACTATGATCATAAAATCAAGAAGTGAAACTTCCTTGTTTCTAGAAAATATAAAGATAATTGCTTTTCACAGTAAGAATTCGTGCAATGGGATTTAATGGACCATGTGCATAACATATTTACTAGAAAAAAAACTCATAAAGTACATAGGCAAATCATCATCATGTTTTCATTCAAAAATAGAACCTGTTACTGAAGCTGCAGAGTGCTTATGCTACACAGACAGTGCTTACAATTGAGCTTGCATAATTCCAAAACTGCCAACCTCCCAGTCCCCTGCTCCCTTATGAAAGGAAGAAATCTCACCCCCTTTCACAATAAAAATGCCCCACTTTATAGAAATTACAAAAGAATGAAAGATCTCGAATTGGTTTCAAGATATCTGGAATTGCTTGAATTAATGCCCTCAAATCTCGATTTACTGATCTAATCATCAAATTGTTGAGTTCGATTACCCTTTTTGGCCTTCAAAAATGCTAACTTTATCTTCTCTAGATACTGGGATGTGATATACAGTTGGCATAAGATCGGGAAGGAGATTCTTTAACACTGCCAAGTATTGAGAAAAATATTGTGCCTACTGATCCTCTGCCTGGGAATGTGGATCTATTTGCCTTGAAATATGGCATTCATTTAACCTCTTATCCTTTTTGCTCTTCGTTTTTAGGGAATTCTGTTGCTTCTTCAATAAATATATAACACTTTGCAGGCTGGTCCAGTGGTATTTCGGTGATCTTGAATGCTCTGCTTCTTCCATCTCATCGTCCTTGTCACCATCAGCAGCCATCCTGATCCCTTCTTCTCTCTCTAAACCCTCGAGCCTCTACATAATATCCATGGCTATAAAGTCAGCAACATTATGCCCATCAAAGATCTCGGAAATAACAACTTCCTTCCATGATTCATCGGCCANAATCCTCGAGCCTCTACATAATATCCATGGCTATAAAGTCAGCAACATTATGCCCATCAAAGATCTCGGAAATAACAACTTCCTTCCATGATTCATCGGCCAAAAGATAACGTTTCTTCAAGCTTGCAGAATAAACTCCAGCTCTGGCGTTCTAATCCTCCAAAGCCCTCTCCAGCTTCCTCGACTCCTTTGCAGTAGCAACCCGAGCCTTTGCATGTAAAACAGCTTGAGGAATACACGGAAGCCTCTGTAAAAAGGTGAATTGACACTCTTTTGTTCATACCAATCCTCCATAAATCGTGCTGCAATTCCTTTGTTTTCACTATTGATTAGAGCATTTGTCCGCCCCATTGAAGTTCCATGTATTGCAAACCAGTTAAAACTTCCAACCGGACCCCACTCAGCATCCACAAACTTCAATAATGTCATATCTTTGTCAACATCATACTTGTATCAAGCTCGTTCCTCTGGTGGATTATTTAAATAAGCACTAGGGCTGCGACTCATATCTCCCTTATAGATTTGAAGTCCAAAAAAATACAGAGTCTTCAATTTACAAAACTCACTTTGCTTTTTGAAAATGAACTTTAAAAGTTCGATTTTTTTATAATAATAAAGCCTCTTTTTAGTTTTTTATAACTTTTTTAATAAAAAGGAAATTGATAAAATTGATCAATTAAAAGTAGGAATCACCCAGGCTTATTAATTGCAGAGAAGATTGTTGGTGGATATGGATGACTAATCACTGATCGCCGGTGAATGGCTGAAACGTTGAAAACCAATCGCTCTAATTGCTGATAGACAATTTGCTGATACCAGGTCATTGAATGCTGAAACCAGATTGTTGATAAATGAAAGACAATTCGTTGAATATTGGTAGACAATTCACTGATTTGATTTGGAAATTGGAGGTGTGGATTTGATCCAAATCGCAGCTCAAATGATGAAATTCAGATTGAATTTGCAGACAATTTGATTGTAAAATCGCTGGTAAACAATTTGTTGATATGTTGAGCATTTTGGTAGATCGTTGATCGAATTTGGTAGATCACAGATCTAATTTGCAGATCAAAATGTAGGTCATGGTTTCAAATTGGAAATCATTGATGGATTGCAGATCATGACTTCAAATCACTGGTCGAGTTCTTGGAAAGAGCCTCGGCTTTGGTATAGATCCAGCACTCCCAAAGAACGTTGTTGTCACCACATTGATGTTGTAAAGACTAGCACATTTACAGCAGTCACAACATTATTCTGAGGTGATCTCTAATAAAATCCCTGTATAGTTGCTGCAAATACATCACATGCTGCAAGAGCATATATAAGAAGAACATTCAACCCCATCCATTCTAGTAATAATTTTGGACACCTGTACCCATATATATCAACAAAGAAATAGACTGCAGAAAAGAGAAGGCCTGCTGCACCCGATGTGATACACATGTAGCTGAATGTATAGAGAGCCTTGTTTAGAGGAATTCCCAATACTTCCAGGAATAGTCCAAATAATATAAGTACTAAGGAGGAGATTATCCAATTTAAAATCCTCTCCCTGTGGCCCTTAAAGTTCACAAGAATGTGCCCAAAATGTAGACCAATAAAACAGGTCACAGAAGCCATAACTGAACTTAGTAGCCCTTCTGGGTCAAAAGGAGGTTGACACCATACAGGTGCATTTGATGGAAATGGGCCATAATCTGGAGAGTTAACACTACATTCCTTTGTTCGCTTATTCACAGGATTCTGATATAAATGCTTCACACCTAGAATAGAATAATCAATCGTACGAACAACATTACAATCAGGTCCAAGGCTTCCCCTCAACCGACATTTTACTGTATGCACTATTGCATTAGGCATTTCCACAAATAGAGTTCTAACATATACATTTGAAAGGTGAAACTCTAACATATACATTTGGCATTGGTGTGGGTTTCTTGGAATTTGTCTGAGAAAATGAGATCGGGGACTTGGGACCCAAGATTCAAAGCAAAATTGGGGGAAGTTATTTGAGAGCCAACTGTCCATTGCCCAATCCTCATAAGATTTACCAAACTTTTTAAACCTCTCTGCCCAGCGGGATTCATTATATGTTCGTTTGAAACTCTGCTGCCAGTAAGTAAAATGCTGCCAGCTGTAAGAATTCACCATATAACATATACTCTTTTGCACATACATGGGGTCATAGTTAATGAATGAAAATTTTGATGATTTTAGGTAACAAAAGGAACCCTAATGGTGAGCAATCAATCATAAAATATAAAACAAAGAAAAACTAAAAACAATAAAAACAAAGCATAATAAAAAATTTAAAAAATAAACAGGTGAAACAACCTCAGAGATAAAAACTTCCATACTTGGAATTTGTCATCTTCACCAATATTTTCATCAAGCTGGCATGATAGGTCATTTTAAAATGATAACCTCAAATGTAAATAGAAAAAGATTAGATCTTACCAATTTGAGGTGTCCATCCTAGTTTTAGATCTGGCTGATCTAGGGTTTGTCAGAGGAACTGTAATTTTCAAAACTTGGAATATTTTGGATCTGATTGTATAGAAATATGATCCTCCTCAAGGCAAGCTGAGAAGCATACTCATTTTCCCAAAACTGTGATAAGAACTGCAAAATATCTGATGCCCTAGTTTTCTTCATTTTCTTCTACATAATTTCCTGATATTGTTTCTACAATATATCCAAAATTATTGCTCCTATGTGTCTAAAAATTCTCATTGAGGTAGCCTCTTATGTCCTCTTTCCAACACCATAGGTGTGAGCAGAATTGGTTTCACCAATTGGGACTTATGACAGTTTTCCCAAGGTGACTTATTTCAAGACTGTTCAGCATTACGAGCTTGTACAGACATCCATGTGTCATTTTTTCACCTTTAGGGTAAAATGTTTTTACCACATAAGTTAAATTTCGTGCCCTATCTAGAACATCTTTTGAAATTTCATTTGGACCTTCATAGCCTGAGATATAGCAATTTTCCCTAGGTGTCTTGTTTAGGGATGAATCGAGGGAGAGGTTGGAACCCTAATTTGGAGGAATCATATCTCCCAGAATATAGAGAATATGAGGCTAAAACGTTTACAAAGGGTCCATAAGAAATTTTTCTTTAGCCTATTAATGTTTCAGCTCCTGATCCTTCTCCAATCTCTAGATATAGCGAATACACTGAAACTACCAGTTTTAGTCTTTTAGGTTTTTCTGGTCCAGGGTCAAATTAGGGTTTGACTTTCCTAAAGTTTTACCCAACCAAAAATTTCGATCGTGGTCGCTAAAATTCTATTTTGAGGAAGAGAGCAATCCTATGTTGGGCTCACTCAAAAATTCATCTACTGTGAAAAGCCCTAATTTCTCACAGAAGTGACAGGTCAAAAAGTGAAAATGCCCAAAACCAAATTTTGCTTCGATAGAAAGATGCACTCTTCAATGGATAGTTAGCCTAGCCTCTTTTTGCTGATGAACTGTAGAGAGACACCCAAAAAATAAGAGGTCCTAGATTCTGCAGCTACACAGTGTCTTCTTCTTAGGTTCGCTCTGATGCCATGTTATCTTTTTTATCATTTAATCAATATGGTCTAGGATCTTATCTGAGAGAATAACATTCACAACAATAATCACAAGAGACAAGAGACATAAAGAGTTTTCCTCAGGGAAACCATAAAGGAGAAAGCCTCGCAACTTCCTCAGAGATAGAATGAGCACCAATGGAAAAAGTAAAACCCAAAAACACAAATATGATCTCCGAAAGTTTTTTTCTCTCTCACTTGTGCAAGCTCCTCTTCTCTCACTCATGTGCTATAGTTGAGTGAGTTTGTGTTTCAAATAGAGAGTCTCACTCTCTATTTATACTAGTTTTCCACTTGACAATTACTTACCAAGTCCAACCTCACTAGGAGATTCTAAAAACCTAGTACCCCTCAATTGTGGGGACTATTGCCTCGACTTACAATGAAGGGTTAGCCTCTCTGACTTTGCATGAATGTATTATATTAATGATTCTCCTGATAGGAACATCAAGGTGCAATGAAATACAATATAAGATATACAATTGAATACATTCCGAAGTTACAAATACATCAACACCGTTACATTATAACATTCCATCATTAATTGTGTTAAATATTATTTATTCAACTCTATCGGATGCAGTACTGGATCGATTTCCAATATGATATCATGGATGTGTTGGATGGTTCTATGTATCACAGAATCTGCACTTATGAAACTAAAAGTATGAGCAAACCCAGTTGTTAAATATTCCCAGGTTCGGATCTCTCTTTGCAGCTCTACAGAAATATACCATATCCTTGGTATTTCATCTAATGTGTGAATAAAGGCATGTACCCATTCCTTTTTAGGATTTCATACCCATGTGTTCTAACATTCAACCAAATGATCATTCGGGTGATGTCTTCCATCGTACTTCATGATTGGATATTTTTCTACTTCGCTGAATCGCACCTCCATGAGTCTATGACAGCAGTGCCACTTGTTCATTGAGTCTTTATGTGTCTCCCACCATCTCAACAAATTGGTATTCAGTGCATTATCCAATTCCAATAAACGTTGTGGTTATGATACTTAACCGTCGAATTCATCGAGAAACTTAGCCAAATTACGTAATCCTTCATAGCTTGGAAACTCAATGGTTTCTGTTGTGACCCAGTGCAATGATTGCGTGTTCTGTTTATATTTCAGAATGAGACTTCATGTAGTCAATTATGATAGTTTTATAATGCATCATAGAAATCTAATGAGGAAGAGCTGGAGCTTCGCCATCCCAGCTCTTCGCCTGCGGTGCGATGGTTGTAGTCTTTAGAGATGTTGTAAGCATGATCTTATCCTCCCACAACTTCGTCTTTTACTGGTTCCACATATCTTCATCCTTATTGGGTCACATATTTGTCCATATTTTCATCACCTATTGACATATATTTCATCTCTCTTCTTCATATTTTATCCATTTATCATTCCATTTTCCATCCATTTGTTGTAACTTCCCGTAAAATACCATATTACTTCGATTCATGCTTTAGTGGTTAATCCTGATTATTTTCCTTTATTTTTAATGACTTGAATACTATTATGCATTATTTTACTAATGATGGTTTATGGAGTGATTTTTCATATTAATAGCAACAAAAATTATGGTTCAAGCCTCCAACTCATAATCAAACGGCCTTAACCAAAAACGCATGCCAAATAAGAACATCGTGATTTGAGTCTCAAGTTTTGGGAATATGGAAAAGAATATAAAAAATTAGGGACATGGATTTTGTGCGTAACAACCTCAATTACCTGACTCATGAGGAAATCATCAACCAAAACTATGGTTTAATATATACAACTTGTTCTCTAAACGTGTAATTCCCATATTTACTGTTGCAGCTAGTTTTCCAAATAGGCAAATTTGTTTAAACAGTCAAGTTGGGGATTCGGTTTCTCATTCTCCTGACAGAATTTTATGTATAAATATGTAATCAATCTCATGAGAATGGGGAGAGGAGAGAAATAAATTTTATGCTGTATAATTTGATCCAGATTCCGTTGTAATAATTTCATTATGATAATACATGCTTGCAGTCTCTTAATTCTAGAGTTGTAGACATTCATTGTGGAGATCCATATCTGCTCAGTGGAGGAAGGGACCTCTTCCATGAGCAGATGTTCGTAGTATTGATTGTACGTGTTTATTATGTATATTTTCTTATTATTTAGTTCATGCTTTCATTCATTATATTTATCATAGTTGTTTTTATGTTAATTTGTTTGATAGATCGTTGGCCAACATAGTACTTCTTTTAGATTCATGCAATTAGATATTGATTCATAAGAACTGATTTTGTTTAAAGTGTGATTAGATTTGTAGTTTGGTTTCGTGAATAGGTTTGAGGTTTGATTTATTTTCAAGAAGGTGTGCTCTAGTTATAAAGTGTTTTGATTTCATACCAATAGATAACCGTGTCAGGTAGAAATTGTGCTTGCATAGATCTTGCACGATAGCTTTGAAATAAAATACTTCCTTGGGTTGACAATTTATGTTTTGGGAGTTTCAGTTGTTTATTTAATTAGATAATTAATCTTCCCAACATTTTGGTTCTGTTTTCAGGAAATTTATCAATGGTGCAAAAGTACATCTCACATTGTTTTGTAGATGCATTGTTAAAGTATGGCATGTAGGTTGCATGATTACTTTTCAGTTCATTGAATTTGCTTTGAGTGTTTTTTTCTTCTTCTTTGTTTGCATTCATTTTTATTTCAATTTCAACTTTTGGAGCATAAATCCTATCATTCCCCTTAGTGGTGTTGTAAGAATCACCCATTATACTAACAAGTTAATAGGAATATTTGAAGGAGGTGCCTCAAGATAACACATGAAGAATATAATCAAGAGATGGTAGGTAATAAAGATGCAGAAGTTGCTACCTTTGAATTTCCCATCAGAGATTGGGGATGAGTGGCACCAACGAAAATCATTCCCCCACATGTTCTACAAAATTTTCACGGTTTCGAAAATGAAGACCCTAATGTATTTTTATTTCATTTCGAAGTAATTTGTAGAGGATATGGTTATTTTTCTAATGATCAAAAGTTGAATGTGTTTCCCCTTACTCTAAAAGGAACAACCCTTCAATGGTTCATGAGCCTCTGTGGGAATTGTATACAAACTTGGGAAGACATGAAACATGTATTCTTAAAAAGGTACTGATATTATTGTAGGGTCAATGAAGGTATATTCGAAATGACACAAGAAAAATAATAGACTTTGGAGGATTACATGGAATGCTTTCAATAAAATGTTCAAAGATCCAAACAAAGGGAACTGGGAAAAGAGACCTTGAAAACACTCCTACTCAAGGGAATCCGAGCTAAATATTTAGAAATATTAAATATGATGGGAACATGTAATGTATTTCAATTAGCATATGGTGATATTTGTGATTTATGTAGAAGGTATTCAAGAGGAAACTTCTAGAATGGTAAGAATTCTAAGGAATTTTTATCTCTATTTTTTAAATCTGCTGCAAAAACAAGAGTTTTACGAGCTGAAATCAATAATTTATTTGAAAATTCTAATGCTGATATCAATGGTTCACTAAATTCACAACTGGGTGTATTGCAGGTTAAGGAAAAGCATGATGAATTTGAAGAAATAGTTTGCACTCGGGGCTAGAAGAAACACCTTGCAATGTATTGTCCTTTGGATTGTCTCACAATTTGTGGCATGTGACTTGAATCATTCCACAGATCATTGTCCCTCCTTACCAAGGATGAAAGAAACATATCAAAGAAATATGGGAGATGCAACCAACTCGTTGCAACTGTCATGGAAACCGTGGCTTACATGTATGGTTAAAAATTCTATCCCTCTATTTCCTTACTCTCATACTCAATCATTGAATACTCTTCCACCATGGCAGCTTTTTCAACCTCAATTTAACTCTTACCTACCTTATCCACAAGGTTGGAATGACATATATTATGATCGCATGGTCACTCTCCCTCATGCTGCAAAAAAACTTGGTCCTTCAATATCAACCTCACAAACCAATCATCTACATTTGCGACATCTATTTTGTCATCAAACTCCTTGGTATCCAACACAATTTCTTGTCGAATCCACCCTCCACCCTAATCATAATAAAGCAGTACAGTATGTTTACAGTGATGAAATGCAAAAAAAATCGACATTTCCCTCCTGTTCTACCTCACCTACACCAATGCAAAAAGACTATGCATTGTTGCATCAAATCCATATGAGGCTTGAACATGTTTTAAATCCAAGACTTGGAAGTGAAGTTTCTTATGATCATCAACAAGTTAACAAGATCAACAAATTTGATGAAGAATGGACACTAGAACTAAAATCATCCTTCATATCATTAGATCCAAATCTCTTACGCATTGAGGAAGATCAGTTTACTAAGGAGATTCATGGTGTAACAACCATAAGAAATCAAGGGAACAAAGACTATATTGAAGCTTCGTCTAAATCGGCCATCGGTCTACAACATCATTCCATACTTCACCAATTATTGGCACCATCATTTCAAGGGAAGTTGATCTCTCATCTCCTAGCATTCATAAAGTTATATTTTTATGTTTGGAGTATGAGGATACTTGAGTCATTTCTTCGAAAGTGGCTCCATTGGAAGTTTTCCTACACGAAAATAATTTTTTATTTCCAAGTAGTGTAGGATATTGTAAATAAATAAAATTGGTAAGATCCCATTCATTTTTTCACTTATATGCATAGATAGTATCATTTTATTTTGAATAAGAACTCTTGGACACATGGTGCAGTAAGAGCCATCCATATTACTAATCTCTCTTTTTCAGGAAGTGGGTAAGAGGAAGGAAGCATTGGTGAATGAAGACTCCATTAGAAAATGAGACAATGATTATGGAAACCTTCAAGCTTGAAACTTGGGTGAACATCAAGGTATGTATTTAGTTTTCACTTATATATAACACATCCATAAAAATACGTAGGCTTTCTTTCAACATTATATCATTTTTTAAGAGTTGCAACCGTTGCTGCAACAAATTGTGCAAGTCAATATAGGTACTCAATGATTGAAATTTTTTGTATGGGTGTGTGTTCTATTTAAATTATATCATTAAAAACATTCCCACCTATTCTGGTGACTTTTTGGGAGACAAATTTAATTTATTGGATTTTTGTGGCATTTTGACTTGAAATTTTCACTAAACCACATTCGTGACAGTCCATTTTTGTTAAAACCTTTTTACATCCCAAGAATCCCTTTTAATCTAGTTTCCAAACCAATTTTAATTTTTTTAGATTAGGCATCAAATGAAAACTTTATGGTCAAATTACTAACAGGGTGTCAATAAGGAAGCTTAGGAACAGAGATGGGGCAATAACTTTTTGGATTCCTTATTGGATATATATTTAAAACCTGTTTCATAGTTATATTCCCCTATTAATATAGTTTACAACACAATTTTAATCACTCAATTCCGATATTATACGAGAATTTTAAGACCAAAATACCGTCTGCCTATCACAAATCAGCATTCCTAAAACTCTGTTTCCTAAATTGTTCATTGGCCTATTTGATCCATAAATTATTATTATATTCAAAACCTGTTTTTAGTTTATATCCCTACATGAATATACTTTCATCTCCAATTAGAATCACATCAATCTGTTATCAAATGAAACATTTATTCCTAAAACCATGACTGTTGGTCTAGTCCAGAATTCGGAAAACACCTTGTCATACAGGATGTTACTGAGCAATTTGGAATATCATTACATAGAATTTTTAAAAACTATTTCTAATGGACATATACCTATGAATTTACTTTCATTTTTCTTTTGAATCACTCAAATTGGACAAGGAACGAAGAAGTTGTGATCAGAATATTGTTGGTGAGTCTAGATGGCCATTGCTCTCCCGCAGGTATAAAGTGGATTTTGCTTCATTCATTTTTATTTGGATTTGTTTTATAAGTAATTGATTGTTTTTTTTCTTAAGTTTTGGGTGAATATAGAACAACAATCTCTATTCTTCCATCATCTCATGTTTTATTGTAGGAAAGTGCTAGGTTTTTGCAGGTCTTTGGAAGAAAAAGGTCAACACATGCACAAGTGACTCTTGAAGACTTTTTATCAATTTGAAAATGGATTGAGCACATAAAAAAATGGAGAGAATAATGTGCAAACCATATGAATACCAATGTTCCATAATTCAAGTTCCATTGCTACATGAATCTCTACTGAAGAAGCCTCCCAAAATACCTTTCATCAATCATGATCATTTACCAACACCATGATTGCCCATACATTTCCTTCTTGCCTCCACCATTCCATCACTTCCATGATTTTTTTCTCCATTTCATCAATCTAATTCTATCCACTCCACTTGCACCTAACCCATGAATAATGTCTCTCAGTTGTCTTGCATGCTGAGTTATCTCCTATCCTTTTCATTTTACCAATAAAGCCTACTTGTTGGAGAAAATTTTTCATCTCTAGTTCTTCACAATCAATCATTTGTTTTGTACTCATATAGGATGATGTGGAATTCATTAAGGTCCACCTTCCAATGGTCTTGTCCCATCGACCTCAACACACTATCTCGGAAACAAGACTTGAATTATGTATAGTACCTTGGAATTTTACATGCATCAATAGTAAATTTCCTTGTTGATGATCAATGGAATATATCAATGTATCTTGTTTGTCAGATCCTGCAGGTGGCTCGATCTCAACACATACATTCATACCTGATAGATTGTACTACGATACCTTGATAGCTCACTGTCATCACTGGTGAGTTGTCTCGCGTTGGTTAACAATTTTCATTATTGATTGGTAATCCAATGAAGTTTATCCATATTCAAATTCAATAACATTCATTCACATGGATTAACTTGTATAGAAGCACAGATATTGGGTGAAGACTATATTTTTTTTGTTCCAACAGTTTAGTAGTATTCTGTTCATTCTGTTGGAAGCATTTGTTTTCAATCAGCTTGAACATTTACTCATTTCAGATTAGAGTCATTCTCAAACAAGCTACATCTCTCTTAGCAACAATTTGGCCTAGTTCCAGCAGACATCAGTCCATCCATGCCAATCAAAGATTCAACAGAGGTAAAACTTGAGGTAAAATAACATATTTTATTTATTTATTAAATATTTAGGTAGATGTCATGAAAACCACTATGCATTCTTCATTTCTAGTTCCAATTAATATACATTATCAATTACCTGTCATAACCATACCATATTTAATTCATTCACTTGCATCATTTCCCACTCAAATCCTAAGCCCTCACTTCATTTGAACCAAATAATCATTTTATTCCTTTCCATCCATAGCATCCAAAGAATGAGAAGATGCCTTGCTGCTATCACACAAGAACCAACAATAGGTAGAAAAGAGATGTTGCTATCATTCCATTCAACACATGTAGAAGCCCACAAATTACTGGAAGAAAAAGATGGCTTCCCACAAGAGCCAGAATGAGAAAATGATCAGTTGCTTCCACACAAGAACCAACAATAGTACTTGATGTTCTTAACATCATGAACAATAAATGAACCCTTGAGGTAACATGCTTATCTTTTCATAGAAACAACTCAATTTGTATTGATATTTGAAATTCATGACTGTAGGGTTTCCATCCACATAAGTTGAATATAAGAGACTATATCATATGGTATGAGGATTGTCAATTTTTAAAGATCAATCATGTTGCTAATTTCTTATTAATGCATGGTTTTACGACATGTATCCTTATGTTTGAATGCTGCTAGAAATCAGAATACAGTCATTTTAGAATATGGAACATCAACTTAACCATTTTTTTTTGCTAGAGAAATCTCTCATACAAAATCCCTCCATGTATGGAAACAAATTCATGCTACTTATGAGATATTTGCCATTCATTTCAATGGTGCTCTATTTTCTTCATTCCCTCTACATGTCTTCGTAAATATGGCTCTTGAAATAATTCTCATTTATTACAAATATTAGTTTGGTATCAATTACACATCTGGTTGGAAACATGTAAGTAATCTCTAACAATCAGGCTTGCAGAGTAAATGAGGGGTACATGGAAGGAATCATGAGCATGACAACAAGTATATTATTGCCATAAGCTATCATGTAGAAGCATGTTGAAATAAATATGGAATATCATATACAATATTCTAATACATTTATACCAGCAATTTGAAAGCATTGTCGGCATCCCAGGAAATGATTGATTATGCCATGTTTCATTGATATTTTAAGCTGCACAAAGAAGAAGAATACATGGGGAAATGCTTGGTCTTTGTCACATAAACAAATTGGGATTTGTGAGGATGCACCTAAATGAATTGGTTTCACCCTTTCATGATAAATTCTATAGCAATGTTTTCAGCTTTGATGTGAAGTTTACTTAAGCAACATCTGATCTTTTTTTTTTTAATCTAAAATTCATTTGGGCATACGATAACAACATTTCAAGAAATCAACACCTTATTGTACATTCAAAGCATAAGGACATGCTGTGTATTCAGTTTAGGGGAGTGGTTTTTGGCATTCTTTGTGTTAACACTCTGTTTTTAACAATATATTTTGAGCCTGACAGAAGTTCGAAGAAGGCTCCATTCCTTTAAAACATTGTGTGAACACCATTTTGGTTGGAAGAGGCTCCTCATCCATGATTTAGAACCACCGGGCAATGAAAAAGAGAAATGATTGGTCACAGTTTTGGCCCAAGTGTTACAGAGAGAAATTCCTATGGCTTGGGGTACCACAACAGACAGCTTTGACTCCAGAAATCAATCTTCCCCAATATGCAATAGAAATAAAATGTCTAACACTAAAGGATCAGACCTCGTACCTTATTCCGGATGGTTGAAGTAGATCCCCATTGAGATTTCCAATATTCAGCTTGAATTGATATAATACTTCCTCAACAACAAGTAAACAATACAGGCATACTATATATCATGGTGTTAGATCTATTCTAGCATATATAATCAATAATGTAAAAGCATTTGACATATTCCAATGGATACAATATTTAATCAAATACACATCATTGGATAGGAAAAGATATTTCTTATTAATATAAATAAGAGATTACAAGATATATACAACCTCTGACGACACGTTTGCGAACCGGAGAAACTGAATCCCCCACTTGGGCCTCCACCACCTCAATCCTCCATCTCATGATAGCAAGCTCACTAGCAAAAGGCAAGCTTGGGAAGAACACAACAGTGCTCCAAGGGACAAAGGGATGCAGACTCAAGTACAACTTCCGGCAATAATGGACTATAGTTTCGTTGCTCTCAATCTCTCTATATGCCTTCAATGTACCAAGGGGTTCCTTATATAGCTTCACAAGGGATAATGAAGGGTCGAATCCGAGCGACCTCAAGGTATATGGAAGGCCAGGAGTCGAATGAGTCGGATCCATGTCAAGAAAAACTCCAAAAGGATTTGGATTATGCACACATCCTGATGTACGTGGTTATAGGGGTCAAACCCACGTATGTACACGGTTATTGGGTAAAAATCCGTGTATATCATTTTTCATATAGTTTTAGGGATGATCAAGGAAACATCAAAGGATAAAAGATAGTCCATGGGGTCTAAAGAGTCTACAGCGGGATAGGGGAAGGCCATACAAAGTGTGATTCACCTAGAGTGATGAAATCCGCTATAACAAATGCCCCCTAATGTGTGAGGTCAGAGGGGTCATACGATGGATGAAATACATTATAATTCCATCCCAGAAGTGGAGTGATGAAGGATCCCAAATGGAAGACCAACCACCCAATCAGCATAGTACCATAATACAACTTTGCATATAACTGCAAGTACATATAGCAGTCCCGGATACATAAGAGTACAATGGCCATGAATAGGCATGATACATGATATCACATATGTGGTCATCGCCACGTACAATATACATAGATCAGAATCTCCATGATGAAGATATACAAAGGACCATTATCTCCAAAATGGCTGAAGATATATAATCGATCAAGATCTCCATAGTGGCTGGAAATGTCTGACATACACTGGAATCAAGTCACGAGAGCTGAAATCTCATGAACACTAGAACGATCAAGGAGGTAGCATATAAGAGATGCCACCAGTCTGGAAAGTCTTCTACACAAACCGCTACGAGTACATGTCCTACTATGTGAATAGAGGTGTCGAGGTCGAACATAGTAGTCCATCTTCTGATTATCGGTCATTGATGTATACCGTTAACAGACGCAAGATTACCCACTGATAATGAAAATGGGAATCAAGGTACTAGAGTGAAAACTAACAAGTGTGAATAGATGTGTTGAGGTCGAACACTTGAGAGAATCCATCGATCAGGGGACATTGATGTATTCCCAAGAAACTGTCAATGGCGAGAGAACCTGCCACTGATGACTTCAAGTCTCAAGGCACTCAAAAGGACTCTAGATTCCAATCCCAGAATAAATGATCTAAAGTCAATGGGATGAAATCCACTGGAAGGAGGGCATTAAGGCATCCCCCATCATCCAACACGAGGTACTCAACAAAGTTGTATAATGTGGAAGGACTCGATCATAAGATGCACAAACCAGTAACTGTACTGGGAATGGCCGACATGCAAAGTCAATATAACTGAGGAACGACCGACATAGGTTTCAACTTCCTTCGAACACGAGCATAATGGTGTATGGTGGCTGAATGAAGGTAGCATTGACTCGATATACAAACTAGGACATCTCTGTGACACAAGAGGCATCAACAGAGGCTCCATAGGGACTGGAAGCTTAACTAGTCGATGGAGATAAACTCAGATAAACGAGTACAACTCCTAAATTTAAACTATAACCCAACCAATGGATGTGATATACAGTGCTCTGTTCGAAGGTGACATGACTCGACAACTACCAAAGATAACATCTTTCCTTGTCCAGCTTTTTGGCTTTTTGATTTGTTTTTGGACTTTTTTAGTTATTTAAAAAGCTTGAAAAAAGAATAAACTAGCTTTATAGTTACAAACTAGGAGGAGACGAGTGTCATAAGGGAAAACAAACTAGTTCCAAGTAGTGGAAAATACCTATGCTCAATGCAAGGATACATGTGTAGGATATCGACACTCGAGGGAAAATCCCCTCCCGGTAGAAAGGGAATCAAGCTGCGAAGGATATAAAAAATGGATATGCATGGCTAGACATGAGACAAGCTCAGGCTATATGGCTGAAATGCAATGTCAGGGGAGCCGGCATAAAGCTCAATAAGGCAAGAAAAGCTCATGATAATGCATTCACAACTTGACATAGGGGGATTCTGGAGGGAAACAGGCTAGCATAAGATCAAGAGGAGTATGAGGCTCTTGCAAAATGTCATGGCAATACTATACAACAGACTCCCACACCCTAAAGGATAAAACGTCGGCATGGGAACCAAATGTAAATAAGGGGCTAACTAGGGTACCCATGTAAGGTGAATCTCTACCACTCATATTATGCCACTTCTAAAGTAGCAAGAAGGTTCCGTGACATAATAGAGTGGGTTCGTACCTAAGGTCATAGTGACATGGTCATAAGGTCATGCAAAATGCAAACGGTGGTGAACCTAACCTATATGCCAGTGTAGACGTTATACTTGATATCCGTACGAACGGGTCAATCCAATGGCTGAAACGACACTGAAAATGGTTTTCTACATCACAAATTATGTCAGAAATGGTCCAAAATGGTTAGAAACTATCAAAACTATAGGAAAGGGGGTAAAAATTTTCAAATATTTGAAATTTTTTCTATAAATAGTAAAAAATATAAATCATTTGAAACTTTTACCCATTGGAGCTCTAATTTTCAACTGCAAATTCCAAGAGATCCAGTCGGCGGAATTCACAACCGTTTCTTCCAGGTATTTACTCATGCTCTCCTCATGCATTTTAATATAATTTTTGTTGATTTTCATGGTGAAATGAGGTTGTTTAGGCCATCTCTACATGAGCACTGTGGCCCACACGGATATCGAAGATTTTTCCATGTATAGGGCTGGCTATATGCAGAAAAGAGGCTAGAAACCGTGCACATACGCGGCTGTTTGCAAAACAGTCACGTATGATGCCGTGCAAGTGAATTTACAAGAATCTAATGGGAAATGTGGCAATTTATCTTGTAGGATGGTGCTAGAATGGAGAGAGCACGAGCATGGTGAAGTAGAGGAAGCTGTAAGAGCTAACATGATGGGTCAACAAGCTCTTCGAGCATGCAGACTCTACAAGTTTTGGTGTCTTGGTGGTCTGAGGGCCAAACCAAGACTGCTAGAGATGTTGGTAGACTATTGGGATCCAGACTCAAAGTTTTTCCGGATAGATGGGATTTTTATCACCATAGAGGTGGAAGACATATACTTTATCACAGGTCTATCTAGACGAGGGGAGGTGGTGAACCTTCGTTCCCGAGGTGGGCCAGGCAGTGGGCTTACTATCGATGAGTACGTAGCTATGTACTGCTACCCAGATACTGAGAAGGTGGGAATTCAAGTCCCCACCAATGCTATACAGGTGCTGGGCCTAAAGGCCATACTACTGACGTTGGGCAGGATAGCAAGCTTAGCCTCACTCCATCAGGCCTCGCAGCCACTGATCTTCTATGCGGTAGAGTGTATGAGACCAACCATATACGACTGGAGTACTACACATACGACTGGAGTACTACACTACTGAGCAACATGAAACACTAGCTCAGTGAGTGTAAGGTAGGCAGGATACGGAACTCCGGGTTCAGCAGCATTCTGAGCACATTTTTCTTCGAGCGTGTTCCAAGATTGAGCCCTAGAGTGGACGTTCCTCTCCATGGGGTTTGAGATCTATCCCAATGGCATTGGGCAGATGCTATGTGCAGGCTGGGGGGTTGGTATTAATTCTTGCACATTGATTTAGGAACTAAGATTCAATCTCATCAAAGAATTATTAACAATTACTCATGAATTGGAAATTTTCAGGAATAAAATAGGTTTCCTCTCTGTATATTATATAAACAATAAAGGATTACAATACCATGCATGATCAATGGCTTAACTCAATGAATAATTCGAATACCTAAGAGGACAATTCGAATTCAATGAGTGAGTCTAGCTTAACTGACTCTTTGCCATGCAATCTCACTCAGTTAACCACTTGACCAAAACCCTAATTGACTCATCAAACCCTTAACTAAAGTTGCATTGTAATAAATGACTTAATCTCAACTGAAGGAGATCAAACACATGTCATAGCAATCCAATCATCAAGTGCTAGTACTGCATGACTCCAATAAACCCTGATGAG